>JASGXE010017591.1:0-35004 GCA_030068105.1 Sinentomon sp. SZTP_YWyxl
AATCTCGCTATTTTTTTTTTTGGCCTTTTAGCCTACATCTGAAAGGGTTATGAACATTCATCAAGTGATATCTTGCTGAAATTTCCTCAAAATGTTTCGGTCAAATCAAGTTGATGCGCAGAAAGTCTCTCGATTTCAATTTTTGCGCTTTTTTGGCACATGTTGTTCATTACACGTATTCACCTTTGAAAGTTTCGCTCGAAAGTGCTGGTTACAACTGAAAGAGCAATGGGCACGAAAATCTTGATATGGAACGGTCGAATTTCATTTAGAAGGTATGCGGATATGTCTTTTGAGCGCTGGATTCAGAACCGCGTGCTGTGGTTTAAGCCTATGACGCTGGCTGCCCCTGTAAGTTAAGGGTTAGAAAGCCTCTCTTAAATGTTTTGCGGAGTTTTGATTCCAATCTTTGCTGCTGTGGGCGGTCTGTTGTTCATTCTGTGGACGGCGTAAAACTGCACTCTTTGGAAGCTTCGGAGTCTGACATCCGTGGAAAATGCCTTTAATCACACTGAAATCAAGAAACGCAGAGCTGAATCACTGAACACTGCTCGAAACAATGTTCTCCTGAACTCCGAACTGCAGATCGTCAATCCCCTGTTATGACTTCCAGTTCTCGCTGTGGAATGTGGTCCGTTGAGCCATCTGCAATAAAATAATCGTGCGCACACCTGCGTGTTCTGTTGTTTGTCCGCGGACAGCTTTTACCTGTCTGCGCATGTTATACTATAGGCAAATACCCTAAAATATGTTTTAGGCTATTTTAGGCTTAGGGGGTGCCTGATTTTATTGCAAATAACGCAGAATCTCCCTGACACCCGACCGACCATCCCCAGTGCGCGAAATCGCGAAAAAAATCGCCCTGAAGAGCCTGAAGCAGCTTTTTGGGAGGACTCCGCCAAGCCCCTGCTTATTCTCTCACACATTTTGTTTTTGGTTTTATTTATTGGCCCATAAGTCTGGGTAAGTTGCCAATTTGGAGTCTTCTTTTCTTCAAGGAAACTTTGTTGGTTTTTCAAGTTCGCAAATCGTGTTTGCCGAAATCCACGTGGCCGTGTATGGGCGTGGATGGCTGACAGACGAGTCCACCCACATGCGTCACGTTAGACAGGAGAATCCAACTTCATTCATTTGCGCATGGCATGGCAACCGGCCCGGTGGATCACGGCTGCAAATTTGTCAAATGGACAGGTTTACGAACATGCATGAGTCAGTGAGAAACTGCCCGAACAGAAATACGAAAAGGCAATTTTGGGGCCTTCGTGTTGGCTCTCTTGGAGCGAAAGGGAAATAGGCCTGTGGGGGAAGCGAAAAAGGGCCGCTTGTCGCTGCAGAACTTGGGGGACCAGAGCTACTGGGGGGACCATTTGAAAAATTGTGCGATCCTCTCTACAAATTGCAAGTCTGGAAACGGCTTGCCCGCGTACAAACACCAAAATGCGAGTGGCAAAGAACGCCAAAACCTCTTGCGCAATGTGCGCCATTGTCCCCCTAATTATCCGCTCAGACAACGCCCTTGCACATTCGGAATTTTGTGTGACCAAAAGTCATACCCATGTGCTCATTATACGGAGCTTACTAATATAAAACACCTGCGGCTGATTGGCATATGAAATAAAACATGTGGCGAAGCCATTTGGGGGATCAGCTGGAACAGGTTTTATTCGTATGATGGCCGCGGTGAGAAGTTTTCGAGAGGAAACCAGATTCCAGATTCACCTGTGATCTGCGCGCGGCGGAAGAAGCCGCACGAGAGGAGCAGAAACCAATCAAAAGGCGGAGAACCATTTTGTGTTCGAAACAGATCTGTTCTTGGGATGGATTTCTGCATTCGTGGATTTGCATCTGGTGAACACTTCCTTGTTGCAAGGGCCTGCTTCTGTGGCACACATCCCCTGAGAGAATGCCTGCAGCCATTACCAGGCACGGCACATCCATGATACCAGAAAACAGACATTTACAGTTACAGAATAAACAATACTGACTCCCATGATCCAACGCAGGGCCACTCAATGCTGATAGATTACTGATAGATTCTGCTGATAGATTCTTCAAGCCTGGGGGCCACTTTTACATTTGCCGAAAGATGTTTTGATGTTTCTTTTTTGTTCAGTTCGGGGGCTTGGAATGCAACTGCCAACACGGGAGAAGAAGAGAAACGGTGGCAGCACCAGCCACCACGGCCAGCCCAGATGCAATCAAGTGAGCCTGCCCATCAGGAATAAATACACGTGTGGATACATCCACGTATGTATAAAACAGAAAGTGGAAGATCAGCTTTGGGGAAAGGTTCGTCGCCCTTCTTCCGCTGACGTTGCCATTCAAGGAAGCCGTCAAAAGATGAGAGCAAGCAAAACCTGCTCTGATAAAAGCTTGTTCGGATTGATGATGCACAGGTGCCGATACGTGACATGAAGGAGAAGTTTTTCATCCATTCGACCACATCACATCATGGACGTTGGAATGGATAGAGGCATCAAACGCTTCTCTCGTCTCGTGGTGCTCCGCCTGACCACTGTGGAATTGTCTGTTGGTTGACGTTGTCACTTGAGATTGTCCAGTGTTCTTTAAAAGAATCGAGAATCCATTTTTCAAATGCCCTTTAAAATTGCTGCAACGTGGTTCCGGACGACAATGGCTTCGCCCCTTCCAAATATTTATGTTGGGCATCATTTGGATAGAAACAATTCTTGTGAAAATTGAGACTTCGTTTTTTGGATGTTGGATGCAAATCAAGGGACTTTTCAATATTGGATGCAAATAAAGAGACTTCATTATCGGTCTTGTGATTTTCTTGTAACGGGCTGTTGTTGGCAGAATGTCGCAATTCGAAATTGAAAGGCATGTGACGCATCATTGAAAAAATGGGTTGTTGAGTTGAAGGAACAAACTGAAGTTGAGAACAAACTTCCAACGCAACGAATACACCGTTGGAAGTTTATTAAGGGTCTTTCCCTTGGCTTTGGACGCATTCGACTAAAAATAGGATAATTGTATGCATATGGGCATGTGGCACATTCAGGTGTTGTGTTGCAATGATGAGCCCAACGAAAGCTTGAAACGTAAAAGCTTGAAATATCACTTCTCACGCTGACTGCATCCCTTTCCAGAAGATGTCTGCCATCCATGATCTGCCATCCATGAGATCGATGCCAAAACGGCCATATTTTTGACCGGAAACAGAAAAGCGAGGACGAGCAAAAACATGGGTTTTTTCGGCAGCAAAACGTGCGGATTCCATTCATATTTCGGCTGTTATGAGAAACATAAGAAAAAACTTGAATACGAAATAAAGAAAATGAATTGAGGAGAGAAAGGAATTGAGTTTTCCACTCCTTGGCAAAGAGCATCTCAAAATATCTTCCTTCAGCTCTAAACACAAGTGGGATCACCCGGAGTTTTTGTCTTTGGCGACGCAATGCTAATGAGGAGCGAATACCAGTTTCAAAGGTGGAAAATAGATGGCCTTCTTTAATTTTAAGCCCCCTGTGTGTTGTGTGCGAGAAGGCCATGACCATGCAGTGGAATTGCTGTGGCTGGACTTCGGAAAACATTTTGCGGTCAGCTCAAGTTTGGGAACATGTTTTTCACCGGATGCGAGCCAATGACCGAGAGACGACGGACGCGGTGGCTATATTTACGCATACTGCATACCGGCCAGCGAGCATCAAGCTCGAAGAATTAACGTGCATACCTATCGTGTGGGACCTATTCAAGATTCTGATTCTCGGCGATCCGAACAATCGGAAAATCTTGATCGGCGAGAAGCGTGAACCGAACCGACCAGGACCGAATAACTGATTCTGCATTCGCATCACGCAACCTGCGACGTGTCATGAACCTTTGGAACAGGTGATCCCCCCGGCCCCCGGCGCAGCAATGCGAGCTTGGTTCGGAACATCAATAAAGTGGCCACGTGTAATGGCCCATCTGCATTTACCTGTGGATCCAATAAGTTCTGGACATAGGCGCATCTCAGGAGGGGGCAACGAAGAAGCCCCGAAAATTTAAAGGGTGTAAAATAAGTTCGTATGTTCCGTTAAAAAACGTACGCTAAATTCCGAGCCTTTGGTGAAGTGCCTCATTTTTCTGAGGCCTTTTCTTGTGCATAATCTCTTTGAAGGGGAAAAGTCGTGATGGCAGAAAATTGCGATCGTCGAGATTTTGGCAAAAAGTGCACGCTGCAGAAATAATTGAAGGTCCTCTTTTTGAACCGAGGTCAAAATCTGACTCTTCCAGAAAGCCTTCTTGCAATCTGGCGCTTTAATTTCTCTCACCTGCATAAGAGTTGAAAGAAAGAAAAAAATTCGGAGGCAACAGTAAATTGAAAAAAAAACATGCATGAGTGGCTACATATTTTATTCCGTCACGTCACAATCAGTCAACAAATGACCACATTTTTTTCCAAAAATTCCTGAGAGAATTCGCTGCAGTTTTGATGAAAGGTTTCTCAGTAGGCATGTTTTTAAGAGCTGCAGCCAATCGTCTTATTCCCGCTTCCGCCATTTCCCCCCTCTCCGGATATAAATCCTTGTTCCGCCGCTGGTTCCAACTGAATCATGCCTTTGCGCCAAAGAATCTTTGGCCATGGTCTCATGTGGTCACCAGCTCGGTGGCAATGAATAGAGTCTGGAGCAAAGTGTTCCTCCATCTCGCTGATTCATGTGACCGCTGTGGCCAAAACAGCTAGGGAGATTGCTTGCGGCCCGATGATGATGTTTTTTTCAGTTTGTGGAGAGATTCAATGCATGTTTCTGGCACTGGCGGCGGAAAGACAGGTCGCGAGGAATGGAAATCCCCCGCGGGGTTTGATTTTTTTTTCAGAGGAGGTTATTTGTTCACTCGACCTACCTCTTCGGAAAAACCAAATACCCGGAGGATTTCCATTCCTCGCGACCTGTCTCTCCACCGTGGAGACGAGCTCTGAAACGCATATCAGTCAGTTGGCAAAGTTTTGACCTTTGGCAACAATAGACGGTAAACGTTTTTGAAACTTAAACCATAGATGAAGAATATATTCTTAATCTATGCTTAAACTCAGTCAGTTTTACGGCGGTAATGGTTTCGAGTTCAGACTGTTTGCATTTGGCAGTCAGATCTTGAAGGAATTTTGCAAAAATCTGGTCTTTTATCCTGACTGAGTTGTGCCAAAGAGAAAAGCGCGAGAAATGAGATCAAATGTTATATAGACAATGGCGAGAAAAGATCAAATATTCACCCATTTGACATTTGAACATCTTTTGACAAATACCTACCCAGAAATTTAACTAAAAACGGAATAATTTCTCAGTTAAGGGGAGACCGTTCGGTTACCCTAATAAAAAATACATAGGCCTACCTACATAGACTGACTCGCTATTTTAAACAGGTGAAGAAGTCAAGCTCGTTAACACACCGTTGGTCCTTTTAGGCCGGAGAGATCTCCGATGCTTTTTTTAAAACCACCGGTGAAAGTTGCGGATATCCACGTTTTCGGGGGGAAGGGATCGATAATAACCTCAACTGCGTCTCCGGTGGTTTTGAAACAAGCAACAGAGATCTCTCCGGCCTTAGTTTCGTATAGACAGAATTGAAAGAACCGTTGCAGGGGCACATTTTTCCGCGATTTGGTCACGGCATATACAGGTGTACACATATGTATGTATCAGTGTATGCATATGTATACATATCAGGTGTATACACCTGTAAAAATGAAAACCTTTTTTTTCGCCAAAACGCCCAAAAATTCGAAAAGTCCCAAAGCTCAGAGGCCAGTTCGCAATCCAATCACTTTATCGACCAATTATTTCCGGTCAATTTTACGACACAACTTAATTTTTCATTTGAGGGCTTGAGGAGGCCTCTGTTCGCCAGGTTGCTTCAAGCTTGAAATTGGTGAACATTTTTCGTGAATGGCCTGAGCGCAGAAACGACCAGTTACATGATTGTTGATTAATTTCCTTGTCCTTGACACGACACTTGGTTGGTGAGCAAAGCAGGCTAATTGATAAGAAATGCATTCATTGGGGGTGCGGCAAGTTTAGATAGGGCCTACAATCGGAGGATATAAAAAATGTATAAAATCAAATGCAGCAGACAGCTATAACCACGATATTTTTGCCATTCTTTTTGGTCATAGGATTGTGACCAGATAAAGCAATAAATTAAACTTTGGAAAATGATTAGAGGCGGCTTAACCAGTTTCGAATCTCTTTAGTTGCTTCGTTCCTTGAACCGTTGTTTCTTGGACCAGTCAGAGATTTGAATAGCCTTGAAACTATAAGACAACACAACTACAATGTGACTGCTGGCTTTCTTTGCTCAAGAAATTATATTGCGTGAACATAACATGAACAGGCAGGTGCCAATGTGCGTCTGTTTCGTGCTTTGTTGTGGCCCATAGAAACGCAAGACTTATCCTATAGGTACCGGTTCACCTTTGATAATATTTATGAGAAAAGAAATAGGTCTAATAATTTCAAACCAGTACAAGCCTGATTACTACAATACAATACTACATTACGCATGAAGAAGGCACATTCTGCCCTGCAGGCTTACCAAAGGTGCGATTTGCAATGAAATTTTCCTGTGCAGAAAACTTTGTATTCTGTTCATATTTAATTCATTGTTCGTTACAGTACCTACCAAGAATGCTTGGGAGTAATCTTTGGGTATGTACGCGTCCTTAAATGGAACATAGTTTTGATGTAACAAGCACTTATAGTTTTGGTTGGCTGAACCGGAAACGGCTATCGCCGATTGTAAAACTTTTTATGATGCCGTAATTCCGTGCGTACCGACCGTTGTCGAAACTATTTTCCGTGCGTCTAGATAAAAATGCACGTGTAGGGTGTGCTTGGATAGTGTTAAGAAATGTTTGACCAATGTATGTATATTTAACGTGAACTACAACGTATTCGAGAGCAAAATGTTGCCATTTTGGTGATTGTTTCACACTGCTGAAGTACCTATACAATTGGTCTAGGTATTTCATCAAAATATTCCTCTCAACCTGTGTGGGACACATGGCCAACAGACAGGACACATGTCATTCATGGGACATGTTCAGAAAAAAATCATATGCGCCACAAGTCTCCCGTCAAATGGACGAATAGGGTTTGCGCGTTTTCTCGCAACGTGACTGTGAAATTGACGTTCAGTGCGGAAAGGTGGCTATCCTCCGTTTGTGCTCATCAGCCAGAGTGAAGGCAGGGCAGGGGTGTTTGAGGATGGTGTTCGTTCTGAAAATGGTGGTTTGGTGGCAACATGGCAGCCACATGAGGCACACCAGTGGTTAATTGTTGTTTATTTATTTTATTTATTCGAGACCACCATTTTGCTCGGAGGAGGTGGCCGACAAAAACGGCAACTTGAGATTCCGACTCCAAATAACCAGTCGCACGATGCTTGATGCACAGCTACGGGATGGCAGAATGCACAAAACATGATAGTCCATATGACGGTAAACTTGCGGCGCTGTATCTGTACCTGTACAAATACAAAAATCATTCATGGCACACAGACAAGATATCCGGGTACAGGTCAACAGACAAAACGCTTCCAACCCCGAAGGGCAAGATTGCGGGTCGTTCATGCCACAGCAGTTCTTTTTCTGCACTTCATCGCAGGGGGGAACATGCCATGGTCCGAAATTTTTTTCGTCCGAATGTCTTTTTTATTTTGGTTTGAATAGGTTAGGTTAGATCAGGTTTGGTCAGTTTAACTTGGATGGTGAAGGTTTTTCGAAATTAGCGCTATTCGATCTTGACGTTTTTCGGACCGCATTATATCCCGACACGATTGCAGTGAAACAGAAAGCAAAGCACATGATACTGATGGAACCCAATCAACAGCAAGCACCATCCCCTGAAAAAGCCAACATGATTTTTATCCTTTTCAGGCATTCATCGCATATTTTGTGTTCAAAATTTGGAGGAGTGTTTCATTTTTTGCCCGTGGGACCAATAACCCACTGTTGACTTTGAGTCACATCTTTCCAAAAAGGTCTGTTATGCCTCCATTTCCAGTTGCCATCCAATCCATTTAAATCCAAATTTTTCATTTTTTCAGCATGGTTTTTCCCGAAGGCATTTTTCAGTTTCACAAACATATTGCGAGTGTGGGGCCATTTCCCAAAATTTTCACCGTCCTTTGTTGAAATGAAGCAATCAAAGCGACTCGTGTGGCAAGAACACAAGGTACAACAGCACGTGCAGTCCGTGGTCAATCTCCATGACAATGACCACGAGCTATGACAATGAGAGAGTTCGATGAGTCTAGGTCAATGACTATTATGAGACTCATGAAATGAGCTCTTCTTGATCGGACAGGTTCCTCACTTCAAACTCGTTTGGATCAAGGCCTCTGCAATTTTCGCATGGAACTGCCTACTTTGCCGACTTTGCGCATGGAAGCTTGAACAAGTGCGTTGCATGTCTCTTTCGACCGAAAGGGGTGTCTTATGATGGAACACTTTGTACCTTAGCTTCATTTTAAGTGCAGACCTATGTTTGATCGTTTTGAGTGTTGTAAAATGCTTCGTGCGCAATGGTCACAAAGAAACACAAAGGAGCCGCTTGTCAAATGCATTTTGAAGGTTTTGTGGCGGGAAACACGCTGGAACCCACACGTGATTGGCACGATGGAAAAGCTCCCGTCTGCTGCGTCCGAATGGAACTTGCTGTGACCGTGAAAGTGAGCAACTGCTGTGCCAGTGCATGCGGCGACCTTTCATCGGTTCAAACCTGCTCGGATGACTTATGTGTTGCATTGTTACAATAGCTCTCAAACAATGTTGCGAATTTTATTGTGAAGCTTTATGCGCTGTCAAGGCAATTGCGACGCAAAGCGTGACTAAACTTTGTGCGAATGTGAAAATCATGCGTGAACAAGCAGAAGCTATAAGAGCTTTATTCACGTGGGTTTTTCGCAGCCGCAAAGGGTAATTTATTTGGCTGAGTTTCACAGGTCCCATATGTTGAGTTGAACTGGCTTTTGAACAGATAGGTACACTCTAGATCTGAGGTTTCGGAAAAGAACACCATTGTAACACCATTTTTAACATGCGGGCTAAGATATGCGGGCGTGTCCTTTTCGGAACATTTTTGGAACACATGACGTGTTCGTGGGACACAATTTTCCTGTCACAAATTTGAAATTCATATGCGATTTGGGACATTTTATGTCTTCCAAAACGCGTTTTTTTCCAAATTTGTGACAGGAAAATGGTGTTTCACGAGCAAGTCGTGTGTTTCAATCTCCCATCAAAGCCCATTTCAAAAGAAGTGTTCCATAACAGCAACCTTAATTGTGTGCAGAATCTTGTCCATAGCTTTTGCGTCCGATAGCGTCGATAGCTTTTGCGTCCATAGCTTTTATCAATGAATCGACAGAACTGTTACGCATGGCCTGAATAACCATTATTGACATTTTTCAAGGTGCGACATCAACAGTTCAATTTTTTTCCTTCACATGCAACACACAACACACATCACACCACTTTCCGGAACAAAACCACACGAAACATTTTTGACACATGCAAATGCAGCACATGCGTCGATGCAAAACTGAAAACATCACAAATAATGACATCAAATGCTCCAACACCCTTGAGTTTTCTGCACTCTCCTGTGGCAATGCCGTTCCTAACCTATAGCATTCCAGTGCCATGCGTATAGTTCGCAAAATCACAAACGAATTCTTGTCCGATGCGATGCGCCTAACTTTTTCGTTACATATGCAACACACCGAGTTTGGAAATTCTCCAATTCCACAATCCAGGGCCACGATCAACGAGGTATCAATGTCGGTGTTTCAGTCGATGGCCGCGATGAGGAATTATGGCAAGCACCCCCGGTACCGTTATTTTCCTTTTTTCGCCGGTTTCTTTTGCCAATGTTTTGCTGAACACTCTGTCATCAAGGAATGTTCCTTTGCTCATGCCCAAGCCAAAAGTGATGCCATCTTTTTGTTTTTTCATCAGATGGGGACATTGGCCATTGACTACCCCTGCTATTTCGTGAAACAAATGAAATGAGCAGGATCATTCCCGCAGGCAGGTTCAAACGCAATTGCAACAAATTTGATTCTTTTCACTGATTTTTTTTTCTCTTTTGGTCAATATCTCCTCAGAATATCAAAGAGAAAATAGTGGCAAGAGAGCGACACGGCGCTGCCCAAAGTATAGGCAGTATAGGCCGAGAGAAAGTAAGGGAGACCATTATGATTAACCCTTCGAGCGTGCAGTCATTTTGATGCCAGACTATTCCCAGACATGCAGATATTTGTCCCGGTAACCAAATGGTTTCCAAACACGCCTCTCTGCCCCTGCCCCTCATTTTCCATATCCTTCCCTCCTCCTGTTTCCCCTGTCTCCTCTTGAATTTTCTTCCTCAACGTACTTCCGGACTTTTCTTTTGGACCGATAGAGGTCCCTTTGCATTGTGGAGCTCTTTTCCATAAAAGGTTACGCCCACGTCGTTTATGTGGGCTTTTGTTACATTAACCTACGGGTGGTGGTGTTAATTATTCGACTGCAACTCCCTAACAGAATTAAAAATCGACTCTGGTTGTAGGTAACTAGAACACATGGCATGTTTTGAGAATGGCTGTTCATGTGGGAGCGGCAAAACCTTTTGCCAAAACAAAGACGACCGAGTGAGGGTAAAGCGAAGCGACCATCATTGAAGGCATCCATTGCCGACATTTAACTCATAATTTTATCATTGCATTTTTGTATTTATGCAAACATTTGAAAATTACAAAAATTTCAAAAACCAAATTGGAAAGACGACGAAACGATTTGACAGAAAATCGGCATGATGTGGCAAAAATTACCAAATAGCAACGCAAGAATGACTGATTGAATAAGAGTCCTTGGAGACAGAGAATTCCACTCCCGATGGGTTTTCGGAAAAAAGAGTGTTTTACCTAAATGAGTGTTTTGCCTTCACAGTAGGAACCAAAAATTTGTTGTGAGATAATTGGGATCACAGGATTATTCTCTACCTCATTTCTACGAAGTTATCTTAAAGAAAGTTTAAAACTCCATTAATTTGATTAAAGATCAGTCCCATCGCACTTTTCGTTGTATGACCATAGGAAAATATCTAATATTAAACATGTATTATGGAGTGAGAGCGCGTTGGCATGAGGGCGGCTCTTGCCGAAAATGAGTTGAAATGAGATGAAATTCGAGTGAGTCAGTTCAATAACTTACATGTTATTGAACTGACTCACTCGAATTTAAGTTATTGAACTGACTCTCTCGAATTTCATCTGGAAGAGGAATTATCAGGAACCCCTATACGAGATAAGAATCTTTTTTAGAATTCTTATATACGTGTATCTGATCTTCTTTTTAAACAGGGGGTGAGAGCCCGAGCTTGCTGAGCATAGCCGTTGAGCCATGATCGTGCGATGTTTTTTTTATCAATTTTCATTGCAAATCAAAACTGGCGAAAACTGCTTAACAAAACGGATTTTTCTTGTTGGTTTTCTCACAGTCTAGTTTGTTTTTTTTCTTGGTTTTATTTTTGTCATCATGGAGTGCCGTTGGCACGGGGTGGCCCCCGAATGGTTGATCACGAAAAGACGCACCATATTTGCTTCCATGGAAGCCACTAAGGATCTTGTCCAAAACATCTTATAGTCAATCACTTCATCAAACAGAGGAAACACTAAAAATTGGTGTCATTCAACGGAACTGAGGCTGGAATTTCAAAATTTCAAATGTCATACTTTGGAAGTTGATGAAGTTACGGATGTGGCACAAAAGCAGAACTGGAATTTTGAAGTCTGTCCAGTCGCAGTAACATAAAAAGTCATTGAAACAAGCAAAGACAAGAGAATCTGCCGAGTATTTACATGCAATGCAGGATGTGTTGCTTTGCCGTGGCGGTCGTGGTGGTTATGGTTGTGGGTGTTGTGGCGGATGTGATGGTATAGGAAGCAGATCGAAACTGTTGCCCTTTTTGCTCGGTAAAGGATTGGGTCTGTCCCCAAGCCAAAAAATCTCTTCACATAAGAAGCTCGGTTTTTACTCTGGGGTCATTTGGAATCAACGGCAACATACGCTGCAAAACATCATGACACTCGTGTGAGGCGTGAAGTTGCATCTTTTGGAATTGGATGATTGTTGTTGTGTGTGGTAATTCAGTAGCTACATTCATGGTTTGAAAAAAGAACAACCAAGTGGCGAGTTGGACAAACAGACTCTGACCCTTTTCACTTTTTCGTTCCGCCCAAAGCTGTTGCGCTGACGTCATACCAGAGCTTCTTGAAGGAATTTTGGACGCATTTTCTACATGAAAGCAAGCCATGGAGCATCGCTGGAAACGCTTGCACTGCCATCTCCGATTTTTATGCATGAACTATTTCTGCAATGGCGGAAGGCAGAATGCGAAAACTTCTTACTTGAAGAAGCTCTGGTCAAACAGACGTCATGTTGGAAGAAAATGTGCTGGTGAAACTGGTCAGCAATTTGCGGTTTCTTTCCTTCGAGTAAGCCAATGTTCAACTCGGTACGTTGCAGCTCTGGTTTGAAACAATGTGGCCAATGCGAAGCAAACGCAGGTACATAATAGGGGGCGCACGTATCCAGGTATCAAAAGGTTTTTACAGCAGAATATACCTTCACTTCAATTATTATGATCTACCGTAAAACAACGAGCGCTTCCTGTGATTGCGTGTGTTCAAAATGCTTTTGAAGGCTCTGTTGGGTGCCGGCGTCAAAAATTCCACTCAATCTATTTTTTTTCGCTGGACCTCTCCTTTTGGTAGATGCGTGGTATCACAAAAACGCACGCATGGTCGCCACCGTAATAAAAAGGCCTCATTTCATGCCCATTACGATTCTCATTCATATCCAGAGATCCTGCAAGTCATATATTTTGATAATTTACTGTAGATTAACTTGAAAAAGATAGCCTCATTATTTTATGACAGCATTGTCGGTTGGTTGGGTGACAGGTCCTATCCAACAACTTATTGGCCCAATTTATGCTGAAGGTGCCCAATTAAGGCAAGAAACTGCTGAAGGGGTCTCAAAAAGGCACGCAGCGTCCACGCAAAAACCTGGCCTTTTTATGGGGTTCAGGATGGTTCAACTCAATCAAATTTGCGAAGCAACACTTTCGAATTATTGAAAGACATGCATTTTGCAGTTGATGTACAGAACTTATTTTTTTATTTTTGTATGAAGATGCTGTCGGCCCTATTACACTGCGAGCTAGTCATAAGTGCTTCGCCGTTGGCTCTTGCATTTGTTTAAGCGTTTATTTGTGCAAGATAACCAGGCAAAGAAATTGGCGACTGCGGTGGAAAGAACATAAAAAATTGCGACGGAAACAAAGTTTCGCGAATTGCATGGTCAAGCCATATACCAAATATATTCACAATACAAAAACAAGAAATTAAAACGAACAGATTTGGAACCTATTAAGCTAAGAAGCTGACTCTGTGCGTCCGAAGTTTTCATGAAAATATCTGATGTTCTGGGGTGGCTTTGATTCCAATCCAAGACCGATCTTTGGAAGAAGGAATTCTGAAGAACATAACTACTTCTTGAACGAAGGATCAACAGCGACATGCCGCTATCGGGACGACCCTGCATTGGCGTCACAAAAAAACCACACCCAGATGGAAGGGAAGAGTCTCTGTCATCATGGAAAAGGCAATCAGTGTGTACCTATAGACTCTCAAGAATTGAAGGGACACCGCAAAACCTGCAGGTATAGGGTTAAGAAAAACGGATCGGGGAACTGGGATAGAACGGACTGAGGCAGAAGTGGAGTGAGGCAGAAGTGGACTGAGGTAGAATTGGACAAAGGAGAGAGTTTTGGAGGGAGTTTTTGCATGGAGGTGATAGCTTACACCTGTCCTGACTTAACTTAACCTAACCTGACCTAACCTAACCCGGATAAATTAAAAAATCAGCCTCCAAAAATGCAAAAATTCTGCCTCGGTCCACTTCTGCCTCAGTTCGTTCTGCCCCAGACACCGGTCCCAGGAAAACGGTCTTGAACGGCCAAACCGCTGCCGCACACTCATCCAGCAACACGACCAAGTTCAAAGCCTAAGGAATTCTTTCGCAGCAAGGGTCAATGCAGGTCATTGATGCCGCACGTCGGCTCGAAGAAAGCGGGATTCCGTCTTGTAAGTAATGCGTTTATGCAGCGTCGCAATTCCATTCGATATTTAATTATTTGGTATTTTCTGCTTCGTGTTGCCTGTAGCTGGGAAATTATCGCAAATTCACAAAATACAGGGTCTGAACATTTCGATGGGTTTCCGGGGGGGGGCAAAAGAAGAAAAATATCCAACAAACATTTTTTAAGGAATTCAGACGTAACAAACACATTGCTACCCGGATATCTCTCGATTTGGACGAAACAGAAACTAAAAAAATTGCAAGAGAAATATTCCAAACACACATTTTTTCCGGGGGTATTTTTGTCAAATGCTGAAATCATGCTGAGAATAGTTTTTGAACACTGAGTGCAAAATAGCACGTCTCGACTTTCACGCCCCCAATTTTCAGCGTCTTTCAGATTCAATTATTTGAGGTATTCTGCAAAAGACAAGCCTTGCAATGCAATTATTATTTGTGTCACATTAATTTTCATTGCTTGAACTTTTTCTTCGGTTTGTGCCGTCTGTTGACAGCGGAGTTGGGGTTATGAGCAGGTCTGATTGGAGGTCTACACATCCGCGATTTGTTCGTTGTTGTTTGCTGCCCTTCGGGCATCGTCGGTATAAAACCGTTGTCCATGCACGATAATTATTTCAATAATTCACAAGAAGTATTTCCAATTTCACTAAAATTGAAAAGGTTGCGCAAACCCAAGGGGACCCCGCATATCCAAAATATTGTATCAAGGGCACACAGAACGTTTGGCTTCATCAAACGAACCCTCTCGCATTGTTCGGCTGCCGCGAAGATCAAGGCCTAAAATCCCTTGTCCGCCCTCTCCTGGAGTACGCCTGCAGCGTTTGGGATCCCTTCAACGTGAGCGAAATTCTCCTTCTCGAAGGAGTTCAATCCAAAGCTGCTAGATTTATTTCTAACACCTATGACCAAAAGGCTAGTGTCTCTCTAATCAAGGAAACCCTGGGCCTGCCAAACTTGCGCGATCGCAGGCATATGTTCATCGCCTCTCCCGATTTCACCATATCATCAATGGCCTTTCAGGCTTAATGTCGGAATGTTATCGCAACCCCCACCGAGATTTTAGAATAACAACAGCAAGGCTCTTGCCAGACCCTTCTGCCACTCAAACACTTACTTCAGTTGATTCTTCCCTAAAACTATTGCAATTTGGAACTCTCTTCCAGAGAACGTGGTCCAGTCGCCCTCCCATAACGCATCTTTGTCAAAAATACGAAATGCTTGCGATAGATAGCTTGATATAATTTGTTTTCTTTGCAATATCTTCTCTCGTTGTTAAATTCCGTGGCGATTTTGCTCCTGAGGTGATGGGAAATGGCCGCACATCAGAGCCGGGTGTCAGATCCGGTTGTTTTTTTTTTCTTTTTTCTTTTTCTTCTTTTTCATGAGTTGCATCATGAAAACTCATCGTGGGTTGGTGATGTTGTCTTTTTTGCCACTTGCGGTGCCGAATTTGCCACTGAATTTGTTTTGTTTTTATGAAAATTAATATTCGTTTTTTATTTCTTCTTTTATACCATCTTTTTACCATTAGTCCATTATGTCTCATCATGTCAAATTTTCACCCTCTTTCTCTGCATATTTTTTTCTCCACCAAACACCGTATTTGTGGAGCAAATAAAGATTGATTGATTGATTGAAGTGCGTTCGAGAAGTTTCAGTCAAAATTGATCTGCGCCATAAAGCGTTTTCAGGCTGCAGGCTCTTTCACCAACGGCCGCAAGATGGCACCGATTCGGACTGCGATATTTGAAGAAACATTTCCATTTGAAGAAACCGAAATGTGCTTCGCACTTCTCCGATTTTGATTTCTGCCCGAATTGTCAGTTTCCATGCCAATTCGGCTTCTCATCATTGTTGCAGGAATCCATGTTTCCCTCTGAGCATAAACTTGAGAGGAAGCATTCATCTTGTTCAAATATGTTATACGTTGGCAGGTCTTGCCGCTGCCAGCGGATAACGTGACGCCATCCCGACGTTTTGCGTTTGCAAAAAAAAAAAAAAACGCACGCGTGCCCTATCGAAACGACCATCATTCGTTCATGCTTTTATATTCGCTCAGAAAACAACAAAAAGTGATCCAAATCTTGACTGCTCACTGGCCACACAAGTGCTCCATTGTGGCGAAAACAAAACGGAAAACTTTCAGAGAAAAATTCAAAGCTTGGGCACAATGCTTGGGTGTTGGTTTCTGAAGAGAGTCGATCAACTCAAGAAGGAAATTATTTACCCAAATGGACCTTGATTAATTTCGTCACGATTAGAGAGACCACCTTTTTGCCCCAATCGCACGAAACACGCATGATGTTCAATTAATCTAAAAAAACTGATGACTTGTTTGAGATATTCGTATAGTCGCCTTTCGGCCACCCTGTTCAGCTGACAAAGCAATGCCGTCAAGATCCTAAAAATAACTGCAAATTCCGAATTAAAAACTTCCTCATTCCCAACCTGAAAGGTATATCGGCGGAATATACGTATTATACAGTTGATCTTTTTACTTATTTATTTTATGCGTTGATGTGTGTGTTTGCATAGCTCTCTGGGGACGTGTGCCTGAGAGGTTGACGGTTCCTATGGGGCGTGTGAGGGATGTTTCGGCTCCCCGAGAAGTTCACCGAGAATCGAGGGTGGGCTGTGGATCACACCCAAGCGCAGCACAGCACAAGGTTGTCGTCGACAGGAACTGGTCCAATATTTCTCCGCGGGGGATTTCGCTTTCAGCCTCGTTCCGTTTGGGAGACAATTTATGGCTGCCTGTCAAGCTAAAGGTTCAAAAATTGGCCTTCCCCGAGTTAGTTTGCTTTTTTCTCCAGTGTTCAAAATGGCTTGCAGCCGTTAAACTTTCTCGCTATATCTCTGGATGTGCGTCTTTTTCATCCTGACGTGATTTTAATTGTGGAGTATATGCCCGCATACTATATTGCATATGTTGCAGTGCATAGATTAATGTGTAGGCTATTGAGAGAAGAAGGAATAACAATGTCGTGAGCCTGTGGGCTACTACATGTCTTCCCAGATGCGACTTTACACAGCTATTTTCTTATATCCAAAGCGGCCATTTGGAGCCGGGCGCGATCTGAATACCCCCCAGTTGAAAAATATTTCACCCAAAATTGAGGTATTTTATGCATAAATATGGGTATTTTGCCTTAAAAATTGAGGTTTGTCCGTGGGGTGATCCAGTTTTTCAAGCTGGATCACCCCGCGGGATGATGTGTAGTCGTGTCGGAATAAAGGACTCTATAGGTACCTACAAGTGTTTTTCCCGTTTAACTGTTGCCTCCGAAACTTTTTTCTTCCTTTTTACTCTTCTGTGGGTGGTAGAAATTAAAGTGCCAGAGTGCAACAAGGCTTTCTGGAGGAGTCAGATTTTGACCTCGGCAAGAGAATCTTTATTTCTTGCAGCGTGGATTTTTTCAAACATAAATTCCACGAACGCAGAAAACACACAAGTATTCAATGACAATTGCTGAATTTCCCAAGATGCTCTGCACAATCCTGTCACCAGGGCTAATGTCACATCAGAAAATCGTTTTTTTTTTTTGTCACTCACGAAAAGGGCGGCCAACATGGGAGGAGAGGTTTCATGAATTCGTCATTTGTGGAACACTCTCTGCTCTGCTGACAGGAAGATGCAACCTCGCGTTCGAAGGCACATGCGAAACGCCGATCCGATGATCGTGGGTTGTGATTCAGAGATATCTTGGATCGACGAAGCTGACAAATTTACATTCTGTCTTGGTTTTTTGGCTCCGACTTTTCATTTGAATCCGATTTTAGTTTCTCTGAGGAATTTCGCGTGGCTTTATTGCGTCTCCTCGTTTGTTTTGTCCCTGCAGCAGCGTCCCGCGCAGAGTGAATGCTTTCGAATCATGGCTTGAAAGCCTGCCTGATCTCCCGATCCCGAATCAAGCTGAACTCGTTCGTTATTGGCGTGCGGTTCACAGGCAATGGTGGATGATATCATCCCAAAAATATCAGACGTCCCATGATGGCCAGATGGCTATTGCATACCTGGTACCAGGGGATCCTTCTCCTGCATTTATTTCGCTGGAGCCCACAACGTGATGAACTGGGAGGTCATTGCCATCTCTTTTTCCCGTTGTCTTTCCCATCTGTTTCTTTCCCGTCCGCTTTTTCCCGCTGCTTTTGGGCAGGATGTCTCGCCCAAAATCAGTCCAGCAGTGAGGTCACGGGTCACGCAGGTTTTGGCTAATCGCAAAAGCACAAAGAGATCAATCAATGGCAAGCATTTTTTCAGATTCCTGCATGTGGGATAACCTTTATGGACTGCAGAAAAGAAAGGGCATTGGGCCTAATGAACCGCAGGTAAAAAAAAGTCCGAAATGCATATGAGCCCATTGTGGTTGGGACATGGGCCCATTGATGGAAAGCCTAAACACGAAGAGAGAAATAGACTGCCTCCTCAGAAAGGTGAGACTGAAGAAGTTTTGTTTCGATGGCTTTATTCAGAAAAACGTCCAGAAACGCATGGGCAGGTGGTTACCGCTGAGAAAATGTTTTTGTCACATTTCCGCAGCCCCAGCAAAGAATGCGTGATCGAACGAACGCATGCCATGCCATCATTCAGAGGTCGAGTATTATGGTGCTTGTGGGCATCATATCGTGATCGTTTCCGTCCACCTGCAACTGTCATCCCAAGAGTCTCAACCAGACACCAAAATCAAGAGAAAAACATGCACTACAGGAAACGCTGACGAAATATGAGCTGGTGATCTTGGTTTGGTAGAATCACATCTCATGCTAGTTAGCTAGTTCGACTGTTAGTTGGGACGTTAGGTTAGGTCAGGTTGGGTATATTGCAGGTTACGAGGTCAGGGAACTTGCATTTGAGATAACTTGCAGTTGAGCAAGCATGTGGTTCAACAAAGATCATCACTAGCTATAGTGGCAATGAGCACCATTTGAGCACCAACTCATGGGAATTTTGGAGAACCCGATGGACCACATGCCAATTCAAAGTGGGCACTCGTCAGCAGCCAAACGGAACAGGATGGTTCTTACCAAATTCTGGAACGAGCTGACATTATTATTTTTTTGTTATTTATGATTATTCAAACAATACTGTCACAAATGTTATGGTGACAGAAACCGGGTGAAAAGACATGGGGTGAAAGAACAGTGAAAAAATGAGAGAAGAAATGTACAGAAACACAACCACAATTAGCAATTAATTACGCTCTGCGGGAATGGCGCCCAGGGATGCAATCGCATGTGAGATAAGCGGTGAAGAAGAGGGGAGGCCGTTCCAATCCCTAATTGTGGGGGAAAACGAGTCAAAGTAGCGGCTAGTTTTGCAAAGAGGGACATTTAGAGCAAGACATCAGACATGAAAGCACGACATCTGCCTCCAGATGCGAGCTTTCCACTGTTTTACGCGATTCTGTCCTTTTCAATAACGGCTGTTGGTACACGAGATCCGACTGATCCGAGACCAAACGGTCAGTTGGTTCTCCCGCAAACAATTTAGCACTTCACTTTGGTACATCTGAAATCTGAACAAAGTCGAAGTCGGACGTTAGACGGTGCATTCCAAATGACTTTCAAGAAATCCAACAATGTCTGACACGAGATGAAATCAGGTCACACGAGAAAATCGACAGGTCAAACG
Organism: Sinentomon sp. SZTP_YWyxl; assembly: GCA_030068105.1. NCBI lineage: Eukaryota > Metazoa > Arthropoda > Protura > Sinentomata > Sinentomidae > Sinentomon > Sinentomon sp. SZTP_YWyxl. The sequence goes on from JASGXE010017591.1 coordinate 19,782, forward strand.
TATCGAAGCTTCACTGCCAGGTCAGTGCGGCGGCGATGCTCAGGAGTCAGGAGTCGCCATGAGCAAGCCGTTCGAGTGTGGAACAGTTCGCTCGCGCTATATCTGTCCTTTGATGATGCGTCTTGCGAAAATATTTGTAAAATGACAGCAGACCAGAAAAACAACTAACAAGTGCTCACATTCGCTCAGATTGGAGCGGGTATCGACAAGCAATGTGCCAGAAAATAAATTGGAATCTGGCCCATCACCGGAATTTTACCATCGATCAATGTTTTTCCACATGGACCTTGCAGAAAAGAAAGGCATTTTGACCATCGAACAATGTCCTTCCACGTGTTCAATGTTCTTCCCTGCAGAAAAAGAGAAAAGAAACGCACAAGGCTGGAAAGCCAGAGATGAAATTGTTTCTCGCTGATGGAACCGCCGGATGATGTTCAGCGATGGGTTGAATTGCAGCGATGGCATTCCTTGAGATGCTGGAAACATGTTTCTGAAGACTGAAGTGTTCCTTATGCACTTTTATTTTGTCTAAAAGCAAAAATTGAGAAATTGAGCTCGGACATTGTGCGATGATTTTTTCTCAGAATGTTCTTCGCTCTTGGCATATTTTTCAGAATGTTCCTCTCACTGTTCATGTGTTTTTCTGCTTTCTGTTCTCTTCAAGGCGTGATATGTTTCTTCCGGATTTTGTCCCGTCATTACATGATTCAATTCTTGAAAAAATCAACAGATGAGTCAAAATGATCTGCAAATTTTTTTTTTAATTTTCTGTTTCGGAACAATATGTGATTTCTGAGGGTTGAAATACGCAATGTTGCCCTTTCTTGCCTAACATCCGGCCAACGTTCCTGTTTTATTTACAAAAGAGTTTAACTTGCAAATTGAGTTTGAGTACAAATTGAGTTTTGCTTACAAATTGATCAAATTGATTTTTCAAAGCACTTTGAACCGACCACATGGCTGTCTGTTCAGATGGCACAGATGAAGATTTTGTCAAACGCACAAAAGTTTTCCCAGGCGGTGGAAGAAAAACGCACAAAAGTTTTCCAAGGCGGTGGAAGAAAAACGCACAAAAGTTTTCCAAGGCGGTGGAAGAAAAACGCAGAAAAGTTTTCCCAGGCGGCGGAAAAAAAACGCAGAAAAGTTTTCCAAGGCGGTGGAAGAAAAACGCAGAAAAGTTTTCCCAGGCGGTGGGCCGGTGGAAGAAAAACGCAGAAAAGTTTTCCCAGGCGGTGGAAGAAAAACGCACAAAAGTTTTCCCAAGCGGTGGAAGAAAAACGCAGAAAAGTTTTCCCAGGCGGCGGAAGAAAAACGCAGAAAAGTTTTCCCAGGCGGTGGAAGAAAAACGCACAAAAGTTTTCCCAGGCGGTGGAAGAAAAACGCACAAAAGTTTTCCCAGGCGGTGGAAGAAAAATGTTGGCACAGAAAGACGCAGTCACAACAGTGGAACGCGACTCTGTCGATTCTGTCATTTTGTGCCTTCCGTCGACATGACAACGTTATTCGATTCGACCGCAGGTAGGTAATGCTGATAAGTTATGACCATGCGACGCGCAAAGTGAATTTTTTATTTCTATTTGTCACAGCATTTTTGTGCGGCAAATTGGCGTCTCCAAACCGCGTTTGCTGTGAGTTTCAACAACGCCCAGCAGATGCTGACAGCGCGTTGACAGAGGCCGTTAGGTCAGGTGGTGGTTTTTTCCTGCGGGACCAGCCACACGACACGTTTCAGGCCGGCCGGGCTTCAATTCTTTCCCCCTCGAATACAATGAAAACAGCGCACCAAGGCTAATTAATTAGCTAAATGCCTTCAAAATTACGACTTCTGGGCACATGACATCGTACAGTCGCATTTCTCTCTCATGTTCTGGAATTAACCGAACGTGGTTGTTTCGCAGGCTCGAGGAAATGGGGGCCGAGGAAGTCGGTGGGGCCAAGGACTCCTTTCCAATGGGACGTGCATTCTTTCTGAAAAAAGCCAGTGAGTGCAATTCAGGAGGCGAACATCGACACGAGCTGGAGTTGAAAACACAGTTGAAATGCTTTTGCTCCTTTTAATTCGTGATGTTGCCTTCAGGATTACTTGCGTCAGAATCAAGACTTTTTCATGTCCTGCATTTTTTGTCTTGAACGGCGAATTTTTTTTGTTCCAGGAAATTGACCGCATTCCAGGCATGACAGTTTTTGGACTGGTGATGTGTTGACCAATTCACAGGTTGACCCGGCCGCCGTCGGCCCAAGTTAACACAGCCGGTGGCAATTTTTTCTCAGAATCTTTGTGTCACATCTACAGACCTGCAAACGGAAAGACACAGGTCAATCATATCCTCAGGACAGGTTAGGCGAATAATTTCAACCCACTTATTTGCAATGCTTGTCAGCAAAAAATCAGGGCGAAAGCGTTTTTGTCATGCTGCGCTTCCCACGCGTGCTCTCGACCTGAAGAAGGCATTTGATGACGCTGCTGGTTGGTTGGAACATTCCATTTCTTCTTGCCAAGCAGAACTGAAAGGCATTCCTGAAGCCTCCCAATTCCATTCCAATGCAATAAGTAGCTTGAAAGAATGCATCCAACCTGAACGTCGTTTGGGTTTGAATGTGCTTCAGCTTCCTGGATCGAATCGCTGGCGTTGTTATTGCGTTTGGGCGGCTTTGCATAAATGACATTGGCAAACGAAGAACCCACCATTGTGTACAGTGTTAAAATACTGCTTTCAACAAAAAATTGCCACCGAGGTATGAAAGCAGCTCAAATAAGGACCTTCTCTGATAATCTGATTGTGTGAGAAAAATTGGGAGGAGTTCGGAACACCTGCCGACATTGGTCTGGACGAGGTGGCACCCTTGCTCTGTGATATACAAAAACTAACCCAACCCAAAACTAACCTAACCTGACCTCCAAACCCAGCCTACCCAATCTTTCTGTCCCATTTAGGCGACTTGAGCGTGTGTGAAAACTCGTTCACATGCACCGGCATTTTTGAAATGTCGGCCGGAATTCCGAACTTCAACTGAAAAATTTACAACTGAGACACTGCTTACAAACAGCGTTTCAGCGAAATTCGAACAGCGCCATGGTTTTCAAAAGCATTTCTTTCTCACTGTACTGCATTGAGACATGAATGGCGGTGGGATCCAAGCCAACAAACCAACTTCCCAGTCCCAGCTCCGTGTGGCATCATGAGGGACAGCAATTAAAGGGCTATAAAGAAAGGGAATAAAATATTCGAAATTACAATCAAATAGACGCGTGGAAAAGAGCTTTCTGCTTCAGTCTCAGTTTCAGAGGAGGAGAGTCCGTCGGAGTGTGTGTGCCTCAGAAAACAGATTTCTGCTGTTTCTTCTTTTTCATCATGTTGCTCTTCTGCTCTCTCTCTCTCTCTCTCGCAGGAGAAGCTCGCTGGAAAGTAAACAAACAATGGGACAGACAGACAAACGTTGGAGGATGCCTGAACACTCAAGCCCCTGCTGAAATCTGAAGTGGATGGAAAGTCCACAGCACAGAGTGCTGCAAAACCACATGAACACCGAAAAAGATAAAAACGGAAAGCCACAAAGGAATGCAACACACAATCCATCCCATTCACACCCATCCCATGTTTCTGATCAGTGGACACACCCATCCCATGTTTCTGTTCAGTGGACGCCAAAGTTGGAACCGTGTACATTCGGAAGGTACCGCAGAAAGGTCGCCAGCCAATGAAGCTCCTCCAAAACTACGAAAATTTAAAAAAAAAAAAACAGAAATTGACGTTTTTCCTGCACTGTGAAAGTTGCACGTGGAATTGGCCGACGTCTTATCTTCACTTTGTCTGGCATTTTGCCCCCCTCCAAATTTGCAGGCTTTTCCAAAATTCCACACAGTGTATGCACATTGGCGTTACAAGCAAACAACCCAACATGCCGATCCGAACTCCACCAACTGATATGCCCTGCCAAACTGTTAACCTTCCAGATACAAAACAATTCTGCGAATTTTGGTTGTTCTGGTCAAATCTGGGGTGTTGGTTACCTTTGCTGCGGACACTTTTCCGCAACAGAGGCCCGTTTTCGAACCAGGGGGGCTGCATGATTGGAAGCTCGCGGGGCTACACGATTGGTATCTCCCTGAACCGGGTCTAGGTCAGAGCCCCTGGCAGAGGATGTTGGGGATGGATCCAACAAAAAAATTCCGAGTGCTCATTTTGGCCTCAAAAACATGTTTTTTTGCCATCTTCAGGCCCGAAAGAATGGAGCCTTATTTAAATGATGGGTGGATTTTCAGTCAAGCATATTTTAGGGCCTGCTCTGAAGAGGCCTGCACCAAAGTGTGAAATTTCCAGGAAATGGAGTGATGTTCGCACGACACTTTCATTTTCTCAAAATTCACGAAAGCTGCGACAGCAAAAACAAAGGCACATCTGCCCATCAGGCGCCCGCCAATTCGGACCTTGAGGCAAAGTGTTCACCAAATATGGAACACAAGAACGAGTTTTAAACGAAAAGCGCACAAATGTTCAATCAAAATTTATGAATTAGATTTCACAATTAGATTTCACGTTACACACCTGCGATCAGTTGCCGCAACCGTTCACAATGAATTCAGGGCCCATTCAGAATCAATGGCAGTTGGAAAAATGCGCCGCAAAATATAAACATTATTCATGACTCTCCTGCAATGCGTGAACTTGCATCAAGACCTCTTGAAATTTGATGACTGACCCCTTTACTCGACCGACAAAATAAAATGTTTCCTGTGGCTTGGGCTTCTTTCTGGTCGACAATTTGTGCCAAAAAGCGCAAAGAGGTATCCGCACATGTCTTATTTCCACAAAGTATCATTAAAAACATGGAGTCATGGTACCTTCGTTTATGGCCATGAAATTTTCACTGGAGACCCTTCTTTGTAATGGTGAATTTCTCATTTGGGTGTTTTAGGTTTTGGCGAAAACGAGAGGCTGGAAAAATTCGCCCGCCTTCCGTTTCTGGGAATCAGCAACGGCGAAAGTGGTGTCAAAGCACAGGTCAAAAAAGATTTTGTCATTTGGAAATTTCCAAAGTGGTCCGACTGATTCGTTCCACGCGTTTCCTTGGCATGCAACGAATTGACGCATGACTGGAAAGGCTGGAAAATATTCTGGGTTCAGGAGATAAGCGGAACTCGTAATTGGGGTCACGGCAGGATCAGAACAGGACTGGCACCAGTCAGGCGAACAGAAAAAAAAAACCCGTCAACAGCAGCTGAATATAAATCAAAGATCGAGGAGATTGCCGGAAGACACAAACCCTGACCCGATATTTCACAAATTTGGCCCCACGTTCGATCATTCAATTATCAGCAGCCATTTTGAGCACAAAAACCGTTAAATTTAAAAAACAACAAAATTTCAAAAGCAGATAGCAACAGACCAACCATCTAAGGGGAGTATGGAATCAAAAGGTCATGCACCATAGCAGTTGTCTGCTTAAGTGCGTCAATAAAACAAGCGATTGCATTTATCAATCTTGAGGGCAAGACCGAGATCAACATCTGGATGAAAAATGGAATCTGTCCACCACCATAAAATAAATCGTCCGGATTGCTATCCGATTGGTGGGACTGGAATCTAATAAATTTTCAATTCCACAAACAACTGTGACAAACAACCGCAGAGAAACTTCAAACTGGCGTTGGATGCAGCTTCGGTATGAAAAAACTTCCTTTGATCAAGCCAAACACATGCTGGTACATTTTTGAAAGATAAGAACGGATACCATTCAGACAAAAAATCTCCTCAACTCATCCTCAACTCAAAATCTCCTCAACAAACCACGCAAAGTCGTAGCTACTCATTCCACGCTACCTATCACTCCGCCGTTTCTTTTTTATAGCAATATGCTTTAAGATGAAAACAGGTCAGTCGGAATAACCATGTCATATTCCAATGGTCTGGTATTTGGCAAGAAATCAATTCATTCCGCTTTCAATTCCGCCCACACAAGCTTCATCTCATTGAAGCTTTTGATGCTCGGCTGCAGCATCAAAGCCATTTCCAACACAACAAAAAATGATCAGAGGTATCGAGCCATCTTTCTCTTTGTCTGACAATCAGATAATCCATGTGGCAAATCCAGTGGAAGGGGTGAAAGTGATGAAGTCCAGCCCTGTTTTGGCCAACAATCGGATTCAGCCCTTTGTCTGTTGTTGGCGCATATTATCTCTTGAAGATCCAGAGAGAGTGAGGATCTTCAACCATTCATCTTCATTCATCAAATTCACTTCAGCAAACAGAGAAAAGACAAAAATATTTTTGTTTCAGTCAACAGAATTAAAGTTGAAATTTCTGAATTAAGAGTTTGGAAGTTGCTGAAATTGAAGAGATGTGCCACAAAAACTAGCTCTTGAAATTCTAAAATTTGTCCTAAACGAAATCCACAGCCATGGATGGGGTCAGTGAATTTGGTGGGCCATCTGTCACTTCTGTTGCATTCCATGCAAGTAGGTGAATTTTCGCCATCGATCTACTTCACCTCCACATGATCACTAAGACCCCCCGAAAACCACTTGTCCACAACCACTTCACAGCACAAGAAATTCCAGGTGTTTTCCATAGATTTTCTTCATCAAAACGAGGGTGGGGAAATGGACTTGGATGCCAAAAACTGCTTTCGTACTCGTCCTGTCTGGTTTGGCGAGCGGGGTCATTGTGTTGCAGAATGCTGCCTCTGGAGATGGAGAAATCATAATATTCGGACACAACGACTAATCCTCAGAGCTACACCTCAATGAACTATCATGTCTGAGTCCCGGGTTAGACTATTCCAGTCTCTGATGGTTCTAGGAAAGAACGAAATAAAATGGACATTCAGGCGACTAATAGGACAATTTGGGCAAGACCGTTGTCAATTCTTCTCTGAAATTGCGTAATTGCAGAGTGATCTGGTAGCTTAAAGTTGAAGTTCGCGGTTAAGATATCGCGCAGAATGCTGAGTCTACGGTCCTTGCGTCTTTTTGCGAGTGATGTCAATTCAAGCTCTTGTAGGATGGCGGTAACACTGACGTGACGATCATATGCGCGCTTTATGATCCTGGCAGCTCTGCGTTGCACTGCTTCTAGCCTGGATATGTCAGTTTGGGATACAGGGTCCCACACAGCACAACCATATTCCAGGATGGGGAGGACGGTAGATTTGTAGGAATGGAGTTTTACTGCGGGGGGAGAGTGGCGCAGATTTCGTGCCAGGAACCCAAGCAATTTGGTGGCCTTGTTGATAGTCTCATCAATGTGGTAAGTCCACAACAAAGTTTCTGCAACAGAAATGCCATTTAATTTCTGGCACGACTTCCAGGAGGGTTCCACGGACTCAATATTGAGCAGCCCCAACATGTGACTTGGCTTTCCGAGAGAAAGTCATAACTTTGGTTTTATGAAGGTTCATTTTCATGCCCCAGGTATCGCACCAATCAGCAATATGATCGAGATCAGTTTGTAGACTGAGGCAATCACTCAGATTAAGAATTCGCCGGTAAATTACAATATCATCAGCGAAGAGGCGCAAGCGAGTTTGGGACGAAATGTGGTGTGAAATGTCGTTTATGAACAGAAGAAATATGATGGGCCTACAACACGTCCTTGTGAGACGCCGGAGGTGACAGGCACGGAAGCAGAAAGAATCCCCTTTACGGACACGCACTGAGACCGGCCATCCAGATATGAACCTATGATTTGGACAATGTTTAGGCTCCGGCTGACCTTGGAGCAAAATATGAGTTTTGAGCAAAGTAAGTAAAAGATGACAGGATATTCCAAAACCACATTTTTGAGATTAATTCAAATTTATTTCAGTGACTCCCCCATATAAACCATACCATCACAACGATTTTATGTTAACCTTCTCAATTCGCCCATCACCCCAAATAAAAAGAAGGCAATACAGGGTGGAAAGAAAAGGTGGGGCATAATTGATAGGGAGTGTTCCTGATCGTCATACGAATCGAAATTAACCAGTGGCAAAATGTGCACCGACCCCCCATTTTCAAGATATAGCACCCCAAAGAACACGGCAACAGAGTTCTTTGGGGGCTATAACTTGGAAACGGGGGGGGGGGAGTCGGAGCGCATTTAATCACAGATTAATTTCATTCGCATGATCATTGGAACGCTACCTGTCAATTATGACCCACCATTTCTTTGCACCCTGCACATTGGGTGGAGGAAGGCAGGGGGTTGAAATGGGAAACAAACAATGCATGTATTCGGAATGATGCAGTTTGTATTTTACATTAAAAACCATCTCATCTCTCTCAATTTTTCACAATTCATCTGTACACAAACAACGAATTCAAGTGCGGAGTGGATGAAATGAAATGTGAATAAAACTATAAATAATTATGAGCACGCAACCAACGCAACAAAAACGAATTGGACAATAATCTTAGCAAGAACGAACAATTCAAAAATTGTTTTGACTAGAATTATCAGTTTTGATAACGAAACAAAATCGAAACAGGAGTGAAGTCGAAATAAATAATAAAAAAAATTGTGTCGGAAAAATCGAGTAACAATAAAGTGTGCAAAGTGAAGCATAAACGTGTTGCGGGAGCATCAAAACAATGCAGTTTGTATTTGGATAGGTTCAGGCCAAAGTAGTCTAACAAAGACTACTTTGCCACAAAGACTACTTTGCCACAAAGAGTGTCTATGTTTTACTTCGGTGGGAAATGGATTTCCAAACATGGGGGTCGATGTGATTAAATCTGGGAGAGGGAGGGCACGTGTTGAACACAGACCACAATGTTAGTGTTCTACTACAGGAAAAAGGCGCTCAGAAACCCACTTCAGTAAAGCTTGAACATAGACTACTTTGGGACGGACCTATCCATTTGTGGGGTGTTATGGATTGAGGTGGAAGCAAAGTGCCGAGTAAATTAATTTTGCCATATGGTGGAATTTTTTTGGTTTTTCGGGGAAATCTCGAACCCATCGATATTGGTTTCCCATTCTTGATTTGATTCATTTCTCCACTCAGCAAAAACCCTTTTTTTGAATCTTCTGAAGCCTAAACTAATTCCTGAAATCATCGCCTCTCTCACACTTTTCTCAGAAAGATCGAAAGAATGACAGGAGCTTGTGGTTCAAGTTTTTTACTCGGCACTGTACAGCACAAAAAATATTCTTCAACCTTGACTATGGTTATTGCATAGGTGATAATCCACAAAATTCCAATCTGACTTGATCGCAATTCAGCTGAAACTCCGATGCCAAATTAAAAAATCAATGGAATCGTGGAAACCAATTCATTTTTTTCACTGCATCGATGGAAATCTGCCGTGGGGGAAACAGCACACATTCTTGCACGAACGTATAATGGAGCAGGTGGAAAGCATGAAAAAACATTATCTGCCTTCCATCGGTTTTCCGAAGCAACCTGAACTACCTCTGGAACAAAACATATTTGACCAAATAATCTTGAGAGTGTACGGCAAAGCATTTCGATGCAATTGCACAACCCACTTCATCAGGTGCGATAATTCTGCCCTCATTTTTCTTTGAATCACGTTCGAAATCATCTAGATTACTTTTTACTTTTTCTGCCATTTTCCACAAGGTGTGGCAATTTCACCACCATTCAGCAACATTGTGGTATCCTTCAATGCCGGAAACATGACAACCATAGATGTGTCATTTTTGACATCACAATATCTAGAGTGAAAGAAAAAAGCCAAGAAAGCTCCAGTTATTGGTTCATCCCGTGATCTTCCAGAACTCAAATTTTTGTTTACAATTCAACAGATGTGGAACACCATTGTGAGTATTTGATGAAACCCTCCAGGAGAGGGGGACAACAGAATCACACGTGAAAAATCTTATCAACAAATTAGTCAAATTTCAACCAAAATTTGCATTTAAGGTGGATGTCGCAACGAAAAATGTGATCATAAAGTGGACCAAAAAAAAAATGAGTAGCAAATGAGAAATTCAGATGGAGTGTTGATTAGTGATTCGAACCTGTTGCACCACTATTGTCAGGGCATCTCTTCAACATCCCAAATGAAGATTAAGTAGAAGATAAACTCAACACTGCAGTTGTGCATTCCACTTTGAAGATTATAACTGAGAACACTCTTAAAAGCATGCTTAGAGGGAAAAAGAATTTCTGCAACAATCAAAACCAAATCGAAAGCTGTCAACATCTGCAGATATCTCAACAATTGTATTTGTATCAGAGTTATTACTCAAAGAGTCAAAATCATTTTTTGAAAACGAGGAGAAAGCTCAGTTGTGGGTGGAGCGCTCCAGCGATTGGAGATTAGGGCAGCGCCCCAGCATGGTTCCAAGGGGCAGAGATTCTGGTCGGAGGTCTGTTGGTGGTGCCCTCCAGAAGCTGAAGAAATTTTGACATTTAAGGGTTCGTTTGGTGAAAATTGGTGTTCCAGAGGCCAAAAACACTGGGAAGCATGCAAAAAAGGACAAACACGGGCAGTTACCCAAACTACCTAAAAGGGACAAATATGTATGAAGATGAAAATAAGTACTTTTAGGATTTATAAGGACATTATGGGAACCCTGTTGTATGTTTTTGTGGAAATGTTTGAACAAAAAAATGACAAACACGACCTGCAAAAAATAATAAAAAACCGAACAAATGAAAAAAACCCTTTTTCTGGCATGAAAATACAGGATTTCTCACCTGACTGATCATTAGTCATCACAGTTTTGCCATGATGAACCCTAACTTATTTTGGTTGAATGCCAAAATGTTTTTAAGAAAATTGTGTTTAAGCAGATCACATGCAAGTAGACAGATCCGGGCCGACGCAGAGTCAGCGTGGGAGATGATGAAGCCATCGCTTCTTAGCAAACCGGGATTCAAATATTTTCCAACTGAACCAATCCGAAATCAAGAACCAGAATCAGCAATAATTCAAAGGCCTTGTTGGCTTCAGAATTCCAATACTGCCGTCAGCCTAAAACTAAAACTGGTAAGAAATTGGGATATTTCACCATCGCATTGCAAGGGAAACGAGTCTGGAGAGAAAATTGCAAGGAATAAAGGAGACAGCAAAAATGGGCAAACCAAACAGCGAAATTCTTGACTGAAAAATGTGGCCCACATAAAAACCATACACAATCATCAAGGCTCAAACAAAAAGATATTAGTAAATCGAAAGAAACCCTGGCAACCAGGTAAAAGCAAACAAAAAATAAATAAATGAGAATATATCGGTTTGCAATTTGCAGCAAAATCCCATCAATAACAAAAAAGTCAGTCCACCTGAAAGAAATAATAAATAATGTCCCGTATTGTGGGCACAACGTACTGGGTGTGGTAAGATTTTACTCAACTGGGAAGTGGGAATGTCCAGCCCACATCCCTTCATCCAGGACTGTCTACGTTCATAATACGAGGGTCATTCATAAAGTTTTGAGCCTAACAGGGAAAGAGGCATTTTTGGATGCGTTTGATGCCTTGACATTGAAGTTTGGTTCTTTATAGAACTTCCTGCAAATTTTTAATTTGAACCATTATTGATTTTTTATTTTGTGGCCATTTTAAAAAAGAGCTCCTGAAAGTCAGAAAATGACAAAAATTGCAAATGAGAAAAAACGACTTTTTGAACAAAAGGTGCATTTTTGTCAAAGGCCGAATGCATGTTGCCTTTGGCACCATTATTGCCCAGGGGATGATTCACTGGAACTCTCACCACTTTCCGAGCGAGTTCGAAAAAGTTTGAACTCCAAATTGATCTTAGACCAAAAAGTTGTTTTTTCTCATTTGTCGTTTTTGTCAAATTCTGATTTTCAGGAGCTCTTTTTGAAATGGCCATAAAATAAAAAATCAGTAACGGTTCAACCTGAAAATTAGCAGGAAATTCTATAAAGAACCAAACTTTAATGCCAAGGCATCAAAATTACCCAAAAATGTCTCTTTTCTTGTTAGGCTCAAAACTTTTTGAATGCCCTCCGTATGTTGGTGAAGAGCAAACAAAGCAACTTTTATACCAATAGATGCCCAAAACTAACTCGAGGGTGAAAATTCAAAACCTTATTTAATTTTAAACTCAATCAACCAAAGAGGCAACGGGTACTCTCATGAGGATTTAGTTCCACAAAGGGACCAGTTTAATTAATTCCAAAAATAAAATACGATTTTTTCACACAAAAAATTGTTATTGTTCCTCTGACACGAACTACTAGCAAGATTTGATATGTCACTGTTCTGTTGACCTGGACCACTGGGAGCCCAGTGATATTGTGAAATTGAAAAATGCCCATTTAGCAGGCAACCAAATTGGATTTAATTTCCAGTCATGTCGACGAGGTGCCGCATCTTGTGGAAAACAAGATATCATTTGACAAGATTTGGCATAAAACAGTATCAAGTATAGGATGTTCTTGCTGAACAAACAGGAGCTGGACGTATCATTAGTTGATGTCAGGGAGGCATGAATGAGTCAATTTTAGTCCCGGCAGGGGAAATAGAAAAAAATCAGAAGAAAGCACACGCCACAGAAAAGGCACCATCATATTTCGGCAGAGGGGTCTGGATTCTGGGCATACGAGTACTAAAAGCTCTCGTGACCTCTGGGCTGCACCTCAGCAGGGTACCAATGGGCACTGGTGACCCCGCTGTGGAGAGATCATGATGGGGGTAACTAAGTCCGAAACTCAAAATTCGAATCTTGCTTTATTTTACGCAAAACTTCAAACGCGTTTTCTCTCTTTTGCATTTTCTCGCAATCGAAAAACTTTTTGAAGTGAGATCTCAGAAACTGTGCATGCTAGAAAGGTGAAAACTGGTGTACTTGTGTAAAAAAGTCTGAAAATCTGGCTGATGAAGCCGGAATTTTGATTTTCTTCGCAGAAGAACTTTTATGACCATGTTTTTAGAAAAAATGACTCACAGAAAGGCAAAATTTGACGTGTATTGAGTTAAATTGCAGATTATGATTAAACAAGGGCCTAAATTAAAAATCGGCTGATCAGCCGGATTTCCATGAAATTTTGAGTAGATTTGACATTAAGAATGTCTATTTTGCACACGGCAAATAGGAGATCTCACTTCAAAAAGTTTGGACTATTTCCGCTACTAATTTACCTGCTGCTAGAAAAGTATGAGAGATACAAGGCTGAAATTTTGCACTGAACATACTCTTGGCATGGTTAACAACCCCCCAAAATTTCAGCAAAATCGGATAAGAAACAAAAAAGTTTCTCCGCCAGGGTACCACCCCCCCCCCCCCTTAAACTCTGCCACGCATTTTAAATCGCGAGTTTTGCCTCGAATCTCGGAGTAAGCATAACTCCCGCAGCGCTCTGTCTGCTGTTGGAGGTTCAAATATCATTTCTCCTCGAAACCGCGACAAGACAAAAATTATCTGGAGATTCCCCGATTTCAAATTACTTGGCAAAAAATCTCCATCGACAGCCAAAATTAAAAAAAAACATGCTGAAAGTTTGAAGCTCTGGGGAAGGAACACCCCTGTACCAGGGGCCCTTCTCGATGGAAACGGTCTGAGGTGCAGGGTTTCGTCGAAACTGTTCCTCTTTCCAAGAGCCCTCTGCGCAAATACGGTGCATTTGCTTCTTTTTCTGAATTTGTAATCCATACAACCTTAGAAATTTTGATGTGAAACCTAATACGGGTTTCAACAATGCCTGACCGCATGTGTAGTCACATAAACAATAATGACTCCTTAAAAGAGTTAAATGGGCTGTTAAATTTTTTTGCAGGTCTTTTTGGAAAAGTTGTTAAACACCATGATTGACATTTACAAAGATCTACATAGATAGCAACACATCTGAGACCACGTCAATTCGTTCTGAACGACACCGATTAAGCCTTCACAAACGGCTACCGGCGACACATTTCGCAAAATTAGGTCTATCTTCAGGTGTTCGCCACACGATCCTCCAGGAGAAAAGATGCACTGAGGAGGCGTAGGCCTCAATAATTTCCCTCTAAATTCCAGCTGGCATCAGACAAAACATCGTCAATCTTCTTAAAGGATGCAACCCGCATACAATAAAAGCAAATGAATTTTGCAGATGTAGGGGCCCATTAACACTGTTAGGGAGTCATTGTTGCCTCTGTGAATGCACATTGCACATGGAAACAGAATTTTATCCTTTCACCGTTTTTTGCTCAGAGCCATGACAGGAAACAGCGAGACACTTTCAGCAAATCATTTTCAGAACAACCCCGAAGTTCGAGATCTCAAACAGGTTTGCACAAAAATGAAGAAAATGAAACAACAGACGGAAAGAGGCCCACAAAAAGAGTCCTTGCTGAAAAAGTAAAAAAGGTGAAAAATGATCTCAACAAGGCAGTTTAACCTCATTAACACAGTCCATACTACAAAAAATCTCCACAAATAACTGTCGACAGGTCAGTCAGCCCAAGAGACGTTTTCCAAAATTCCAATAGAAAAAGTGTATACGAGTATGATCGATCACGCTTCAATAAAAAGCATCGGAGGGAACCTCCCGTTCATCATGAGCAAAATGGTTAAAAAAGGACAACAAAGACAGTAATCATTTTCTAGTACACAAAAACATTGATCGCATTGCTTCATTAAAAACTGCTTCTAATTCTGTACACATTGTAGCACTGACGATAATTCACCAACATCTAGGTATATTATTTACCTGAAAGTATTGAAACAAAAACAGAAATTGATCATTGTTCATCGGTGACTCAAGAGTGAACATTTGAAAAATTGCTTTGCCACTCCCTGCTCGTAACGTTTGGGGTGCCTCAGGAGCGTTTTTTGACCAGTTTTTCTGCATGCATCATGTAACTTGCCTTATTCCATGTTGAATTGTCATGTGCATTTATTCTCCGATGATTGTGCGGTTTCTTGGGGAAATCGTTCTGTTGTGGATGCAGAATTACTTCAAAACTTGGTCGTAATTTCTGGGTGGTGTTGAATCTGGGGCAAAAGTTGAATGTAGAAAAGTGTGCAGTTGTTCATTTTACGACTATATTTTTGCCTGGTTAGGTCCTTAATGGAGTATGCATCGGTGGTATGGGATCCTTGTCATGCTTTGCAAGGAAATCGTGTGGAAGGAATTCAGAGGAATACAGCACGGTTCGTGACTTGGTTCGTGGTTTGCGCCACATGACTGCCTCAAACATGCTTGGCCAACTGGGTTGGCAGTCCCTTGCCCTGCGTAGAAAAGTTGCAAGGTTTGTCGGTATTTTTTGTCCATGAACAATGCAGGGGGTTGGTCAACATGAGGAATTTTTTGAGCCCCAATGG
>JASGXE010017592.1:0-34967 GCA_030068105.1 Sinentomon sp. SZTP_YWyxl
TGCTTTCTTCCATTCATGAAAATCACTCCAGCTGACCAGCCGTCACCCAGCGCCACGTTTGCGCATTTGACGTCCTCGTCAGTTGCAGGTGAGGCCTCAGTTGCAGGTGAGGCCGGAGAATCCGACCTGCGCAGAGCTGTTGTGCTTGCCTGGACGCTGCGGCTTGCCGCATTCGCAATGCATTTCACCGCTTCGCTATTTACTGCTGCTTTATGAACGTTAATAATTTTCATACTGTACAGCAAATGGACTGGGAAAATGATGCTCTTTGTTTGAGATCTACTTTTTATTAAAGCCAAGATTAACTGATGCCTGGGGTGGGGTGGGGGGTGAACGATACCTTATGGGGGAGGAGAGACAGAGGGATGACATCATAACAGAGAACACTGACCAAAGCATATTGTATGTAACACTGATGAGGTATTTCTGTTTTCAAAAACATCTTTTTCGTCAATCACTTACAGAGAGAACAGCTGGTTCGAGATTAAGATCGACCGGACTAAAAACGATGAACACCTGCTGACACTTGTGAACGACCCCTGTCGGCTCCCTAAGACCAGCACGACAGAAGTACTGCACCCAGCCATGTTTACCAATGAACGTGGAAGGAAGGCCAAGAGGAAGACCCAATTTGAATGGGAAACTGTGCATACCAGATGACAACACTGTTGTCCTTTGACCTTCGAAGAGGGGACGGGGAGGTGGAGAAAAAGACAGAGATAAAGAGATAAAAACGTTTGGCTGAATATGGACGGTGGCCGTGGTAGGGGTACCTGATCCCAATATTATTCCACTCCACTGCACTGCCCTTTGGGGTTCTTAAGTGTGATCTGAAAAGTGCCAACTCTTCACTCATTGTGTAGATCAGCTAGATCAGACCAATCCATTGAGAAGAAGATCCCACGGCCATGGCAAGGAGGCACCTTCATTGCATCTGCATGCAGATAACTGATGCAACTGATCGGCGAATTACTACTGACCACCGATTCATCTCTGACCTACCACGATTTTAATCATTAGCTCAAAATGCAGCAGGTAGCTTTGCAAAACAACAATTATTGAATTGAATGATGCGATGCAGGTAATGATGTGAATTGAGAAAATTAAAGGATGTGGCTGGTGCAAAAACTGTGCAAGTGTCGAAATACTGAATGATGACTCAAGAGTGAATGATGCAAAGTAGGCTGGTTCAAAAGAAAGAAACATCTTTGAAAAACTAGTCAAAGAAAAAGGAAAGAAAAAAATGAGCAAAGAAATGTCTGAGAAACCAACAAACCTGCTTCTCCAAGTAATCTCATTCTGAAATCAATATAATGCTCTTGATCAAACACCCTTTCCTGTCTGCTCCTATTGTTGTTACTGTGAAGTTTGACAGTTCCTTCGCCAACCACATGGAAGTAGAGACCTGAAGAAAAGAGAACGAGAACGGGGGAAAAGAGAGCAGATAAATGCAGGAAGATGAGGTAAACTGACCCAAAATTTCTTATCAAAAGATTTTTTTATTTTGTAAACTTCTGTCGAAAATTTCAAAAATTCTGTTCAAAATTGTGTTTTATCCCCAACAGGCAATCCCTGCTTTCATTCAAGGCAAGTACATATTGTCACTATCAGTGATGGATTAATGCTGGAAATGGAAATCGTTGATAAATATGGAGGGAGATAAAAATATTGTTGTCTTCCATATTGGTTGGTTGGTTAAAGGCAGAGAGAAGAAGGAGCATGAGACAAGCAGAAAGAAATCCAACCACTGATCATTTATTTCTCTGAGTCAGGAGTCCACTGCAACTCCCTTACAAAAAAAAAAAAACAAAAAAAAAAAAAAGAAGGATACTGAAAGAGAGAGATAGGCAGGATGAAAAAACAAAAACAAAAATGGTTGACAAACCTGACACAACAGCTTCCTCCTCCAGTTCAATGAGAACTTTTCCACAGAGAAATTGACCAGGGAAATAGAGCAGATCCTCATTGTCAAAGTTAATCAGAAACTTAAGCAGTCGGATAGACATTGTTGGTCACCACTTTCTGTCAAGTGAGTGGCTGGCTAACAAAAGAATACTCGTAGGTGGATTTTCTTGACTTATTTTTCCATCGGCATAACATCATGGAGCCATGAGATTCAATCTCACTTCTTTCATTGCATTCCTCAACTCAACTGACAGTGCAAAACTAACTAACTTTCTCGTGAAGAGCAGTTCGCGCTTCTGTGACTCCCTGTTATCAATCAGTATCCCTCACATTTTAATATTGTCAGGAAAGAGTATCTATCTCCTCTCATCAAGCAGCATATTATTTAAGTGTGTAACCACATGGACTCAAAAACACTAGAATGGGGAATTTGTTTCAAAATACAGAACAAAATTATTGAAAAAAGTTACTAACAGCCGAACCGTTCGTTGAGTTAAGCCAATGAACGGTTCGGCTGTTGGTTAACTTTTTTCAATTTTGTTCTGTGATTTGCCCGTTCGTGGTGCACGCGCTGAAATTGTTGCAAAATAGTTTTCTCGATACCTATTTTGTTGAAAGAAACTCACTTGACGATTGATCCCACCTTTGGTGATCTCTTGACCTATTTTGTTCATCATTTGTGTCAGTAACCCCACACGCAAATAATGGCATAGATCTCACAGACTTCTACATCTGCCAAAACATCACTTATGCTCATATGAGTTGAGTAGGAATCCACATACTTCTGTGATTATTCATACAGATATTGTTTTTATACAAAAAAAAAAAAACTTAAATTTTGATGCTCAGAAAACATCACTGCATCAAACACTGGTGTCATGCAAGTAAAAACAATACAATCATACCAAATTGATCTTTTGGGCCCATTTGTTCATATTTTTTATTTCTTGTCCAAAAGAAAAGAAGCCCAACACAATTTAACTCATTCAATCACTCCGTGCATGACAATGCATCTAAAATCTAAATGAATGGAAATCAACCCATGTGTACTTTAAAGACTTCTAAAGTTTCTCAATTCGCACATCAAAAAAGGTATGGAGTTGATCAAATCATTCAAAAAAACACAACCTCGCCTCTCTTTGTCCTGCTCCATCACACTTCACTTGTTTCCAAAAAAGAGAGGGAGGGGCTGATGGAAGTGGCACATGAACCCGCTAATGTTCCTGTTTAAAAAATTGCAACACAAACTCATGCACAACAAATTTAGAACCAGGTATGTTCGTTCAGAACAATCAGGTCAGATCACAAAACAGAAATACGGGAATTGCACTTACAAAAGGGTGTTTGTTCGCCAGTGGATGAGATAAAGGGTGTGAGGTATTGGGGGGAATCCAAGGGGAATGAACCCCCTGAGGATAAAACAAGTTGATGTGGGTTATTCGGCGTTGATAGGGAAGTACCCAATTGGCCCTTCTTATCTATCACTGCATCTTGGAGCCATGGTCCCCTTTCCTCTGAGTCCAAGCACACACTTTTAAGGGGGGGGGGGGAACATAGTTTCGGCACTTTTTTATTTTTTGACTAAATTTTTTGTTCAAATTTTGCACATTCTTTGGAACCAATCAAGACAACTTCTATGCAAAATTTGAACACTGTAGCTCTTCTGGTTTGGCCACAGCAGCCATTTTAGGGAAAAAAGTAAGGCGATGTTCCGTCCCGTGCACAGCGATAACCACATATGTAAGAATGCCCACATTCAAGTTAAAGGGGTAAAAAACCAAGTCAAAACTTTTGACAAGGCCCATTTTCTTGTTTTTGGTCCCAGACTTGAGTGGCTGATGATTTTCTGTCACTCCGCTAGAAAAGTGGTAAACTTTTAGCATTTTTTCTTTCTTTGACTTGTTAATAACTCTTAATGGAGACAAAAATGGTCAACCATGGCCTTGTCAATCTTTTTAGAATAGTTTTTTTTTTACATAAGCACATCAAATTTGAACATGATCACATAAAAAATGGCTGAGATACATGGGGCGGAACAAAAAAATGCTTTAAAAACAAAAAGTTGAGAAAAAAAAAGCGTTAAGGATCGAGAACATTTTCTTTTCACTGCTGATTTCACCACGAGGGGTAAAAACATGCCTCCGGTCTTTCGTATGCTATTTTTTTCTATTAAAGATATTTGCAATTGCTTTCCACCTTTGGAGTTTAGAGATTTCAGCGCATCTGGTCCACACATAAAAACAATTTGACAATTTTTCATTTTTTTACAAAAAAAATCAGGTACCCCGCTTAATGAAATATCCGTTAGTGCCCTCCACTTGCAATGCAAGCAAACCCCAGCCATGACTGACAACTTTACTGTTCAGATTGTTGAGCACAAAAAAGAGAGAGCTCTCTACAGCTGGAAAGAACATGAAACAAAAACACAGTGGAGAATGGAAATCCTTGCTTTTATTTACAAGAAAAGAAAAAAAAACAGAAGAGGAAAAAACAGGAGGAAGTAAAAGAAATTGCAATCAATGTCAAAATGAACAACGAATGAACGAACAAGAAAGAAGTGCTTCTGCAGATTGCCACAGCTCAAGTCAAGCACTGACAGCGAGCGGAGAGATGATCATGAACAGGGCAACGCTAACTCCAGGGGTAAAGTGAATGCGAGGCAAATATTTATCATTGGATTAGACGGGAAAAATTTGCCTCGCATTGGCCTCCAGGAGTTAGCGTTACCCCAGTCATGATCTATCTGCCGTTAATGTGCTGTGGTGCAATCTGCATCTGTGCTCGTAAGGATGCTGATGATAGGGGGGGGGGGATTCTAATGAAACAAGAATAAACTTCCATCCATTGTTGTTCATTGCTCACGATTGAAGATCCAATGTCCTTGATCATGGTTCAATTAAAAATAGCTCCTCAAAAGAAAGTTCCCTTTACCTTCGAACAAAGCATGTAGGTACAAGAAGAACTCAAGTCTCTTTCAAATAGTTTCTTATCGACACCTGCCTTCTTTCTTTATTCAACAGTCCAAGTCCAGCATGCATTTTCCCTGCGTTCCTTCTTCCCATCTGTCTCTCATGACATTATCACCACGTCCTCTATCTGTCTAGGAAAATGGATCCTCCTTATCAGCTCCAATTGTTTCAGCTCCTTCTTCAATTGATGTGAAATGAACAAAATGTGTTGGCCTGTGACATTCATGATAGAACTCCTTTGGATTGGCCAACTGAAGTTCGTACTTCATGTTCGGATCGTGACGGATGCCTGGGTGAGGTGGGAAGAAAGAAGAAGAGATGTGAAAAAGATATCCACAACGGAGGATTTGAGTTGAAGGACCACTAAGATTAAATTAAAACTATACTACCTTTCCCATTCCAACTGGTATTAAGCTGTCCAACCTCCTCTCAAATATTGCTACCAATGATAATGACCTCACCTTGTCAGGCCGATAACCAACCCTGCCTGCTCTTTTTTAGCCTGACTTGTAGGATTCCGAAGCTTTCCCAAGTCTGGGTGACCTGCTTGGTAAGGTAATACAATACCTGGGAGTGGTGAGCAACATTTTTTTTATCTTAATTTCACCTTGACAAGTTCATCCATTGACATTCGGCATTTGATCGACACGGCATTTGATTCGGCATTTGATCGACACGGTCAAAAAATAAACCAATGGCAAAATTCCAGATTATTTGATAAAAATTCAATTCTTCAGCAGGAAAGTTCTCCAAATGCTTTGCTTGCGATTTTCCACCCACTGCCTTTGAAAAAAAAAAAAAAAAAAAAAAAAACAGAAGTTCTTAATTATAAATAACAACATTCCAAACATAGCTGGGAGGGAGAGGAGATGATACTGTGACCATCCCTGTAAATGATCCCCACACTCAATACCAATGAGAAGAATAACTCCAAATGTGCAAAGGAAAACACGAACAGACTAGCCTGCAAAGAACATAGTCAAGGGACTCCAGTTGGGGTTGCCTGGTGCACAGGAAACGTTCAGAGCTCTCAAATGTATCCAAGGTGAAGTAATTCATGCAACTAAATGAAATGAAAAGATAAAATTTAAGCAGCTCTCAATATTATTACCCATGAAGTTGTAGTTCCACGAGCCTTGAGATGGTACCATGAAATATCCCAGGAACCTATCGGACAGCAACATCTGAACCTTCTCATAGTGACTTGGCAGGTATCCTTTAGGATTGTTACCCTTGTCTGTGTTCTGTTTGCCCCATTCGTAGCCTGATGGGGTCAGCTTGTAGGCTATCAGTGAGCAGGAGCCTGGTGTGAAACTGCACGTTATTACAATGGTCTTCTCTCCATCCCACGATGAGTTTGTTGCCATGATGTTGGCATGCGTCGTAATGTCCTACGAGAGAGGGAAACAGAGAACAAAGACTGGAACTGACAAAGTTCGATTCAAAATTGGACAAAAACCTACTGCAATTAAGTCATTTTTAAAGCAGGACACAGCGTTCACATCATGCGTAATTTACCTGTGCCGTTGCCCCAAAACCATACTGTTCAACTCTTCACAATTTGGCCAGTGAAAATAGCACACAATATTGCTATTGGACCTACACAATGGCCAACAAAATGCCGTGGAGAAAGGGAGCAAGTGTAAGAAACTTTAATTTCTACTCCTGCAATTTTCCATTTAAAACCCATTGTTGTTCAACGATAATTTTCATTTCTCTGTTTTCACTTAGCTCTCTTAAATTTGTCCAAGGCAAAAAGCACACATACCTGCTAACCAAGTGAAAAAAAAATGAATGATTGATGATGGATGACACTGTGCATCTGCCATATAGCCTACAGACAGCAAAGTGATTGTTTTGTTGTGAAATCCAAATAGGATAAGCTTTGACTTTGACATCAAAAGTCTTATTTGCTGATAATTTGAGCTTGGATAATTAATTTTTATTAAAAAGAAAAAAAAATCGTTAAAAATGCTGCTTGGACAAAGAGAGGTGACAGTATTGGCAGTGCATGCAGCCGATGATGCTTATGGTGATATGTTTAGAGATCCACTGCCCTTGTGAGTTTTTAAAACATACATGCATGACATGACGTGAGCTGCCATGTCATGCTTCATGTCAGCTTCAACGCAACCTAGCCAGTCGCTGTGGTGAACAAAGCTACATGCCCAGCCTTTGCTATCAACAAGATTAAAAAAAAAAAAAACAAAACAAAATCTCCATGTGAGATGGAGCAGTCAAGTTTTAATTAAAGTTACTGACTGGCATTTGGTCTGGCTGGCAACTGAAAACATCATCTTGTTCATTAGCAGTACCTACAGGGTAATCTGCAAACCTTCGGTCCAAATTGGCTTGTACAGGATGGCTGCACTCACACTGATCTTACCCCACCCCCTGATGACGATAAGTCTGTGGGAGGGTGCAAGACAAAAGCTTCCGATACTTTATGGGATCACATCAATTCTTTTTAAATTCAGGCTGATTGAGAAATGCAGGTCAGGAAGGCAGCTTGGATGCTCTCCAATAAATATGACAGATAATCTCACCCCGATAGACAACTCAACTCACCTGTGGTGACAATTGGGGCAGTTCATTTGGTTGGGTATGAATCCATCCAAGTGGTTCAAGATCTTTCAAAAACTGATTCTGTGGCAGAGTGTGTGGCAGATGGACAGTCTGATGTGTACCCCATTGAGGTGGTAGGACAATGCAACGGATTTCCTTAACTTGTGGATTGTCTGGAGGACTGATTCCATACAAATAGCCAGCAATCTAGAAGTGAAGTAGGGAAATGATGAATGTAAAACTTGCTGACCAGAAACAAAAGAGGAAGATTGAGAAACCTGTGGAAAAAAATGAATGAACTTATGCCTCCAATTGTTTTTTTTTTGTTTGGGTTTGTTGGCTTTTGAAACTTCTCTTTGAAAAAGAGTCACGAAGGACATCAACCAAAAAATGTGAGGTAAGCCCGTTGCACGCTGAATGTCGTTTTACTCTAAATGGCTGCTAAGTTCCAAAGATTTTTTATGAACGGGAATGCTTTCATTGACAGTGCCCATGTTTGAACTCATCCGAGCTGCAATGTAAAATACATAACTGGGAAAAGCACTCGTTCAATTGTGTTGTGATCAATAAATGGAACTAATCGATCAATTAATTAATTAACCAGTCAACCAATTAATCAATTAACCTGTGCCCTGAGATCAGATATGGTGACAAACTTCTTGAGAACATTCTTTGCAAGAATGTAAGTGAAGCCTGTATCTTTGATGTCGTCAGAGGAAACGTAAATATGATTGATTCGTAAGTGAAGATTGGTTGCTGAAATAGCTCTGACACGCCACTCGGTCTTTGAACTGAAAAGAGAGAGAGAGAAAGATGTTGCAGCATAAGAGCAGAAGTCATAGGAATCAATTGATGACAAATGATCAAATACAACCCTCAGCACAAGACAATGAGATTTGTCCTGCAGTGTGATAATAAAATAACAAAGGACTCAAAATTGAAAATTATTCTCTCTCCCAAGGTTTGCTGTGCAATTGCTGGCCCATTAAAAGAAAAGAATAAGAAGTCACAGGGATACTTTGGGTGCACAACGATGTCTTTCTTCATGAAAATGGTGAACCCTGCAAATTAACAGACTTTCCGTTTCCCACCATCAGTTTCAACCAGGTTTAGCTGGCCGCCCGTGTCAGAAGAAGAGTGGCTCAAATCCATCGACGGATGCCAACCAAAATGCAGTAAACAAGCTCCAATCGGGCATCGAACCATACATGCATTCACCAATCAGCTGCTTGCTCTCGAGAGTCCAATGCAGCACCAAATTGACATCACTGCCTGGTAGCTCTTTCATCTCTTGTATTGTTTTCTAGATAACATACAAAATCGTAAGTTTTTTCCCCAAGTTTACAGGAGAGCAAAAAACGAAACCAGAATTCAATGTTGATGTATGTTCAAATCAGGACCCCAAATGTGCAGAATTCCTGAACAAAGGTATACCTATTTTGCTGACAAACAATATTTTTGTAGTTACGATTTTGTAATAATGATGCTGACTGTTTATTGTTTTTTTTTTTTCCTTTGGCGATTTTTCAAAATTGCACTCCCGTTCTCCGACAAAAGGAACAAGATCTGTGGAAAAGAGATCCATTATAGGTTTTCACTTTTCAGGCACCCTGTGTCCATGGATTTCGATCTGGATTCCATTTACATGAAATCTACTGGTTGAAGTTCACCGAGAAAAGTTAAGGAAGCGAAGCGCATAAACACCAAACCAACCAAAGGCCGACTGCTTGGTTTGCATGTGTTCAGATTCAGACATCTAAATAAACATCAAAATGATGATCAAAAGTTAAAAAACAATGAACAATGGTGAATGAACTGCTTATGGCAGCAGTTGCATTAACCTCCACTTGTCTGCAATTGGGAAAATATGCAGGGGTTAATCAAACAATGTTATGTTTTGATTGATTCATATTGCCATGTGAATACCTCTGGGTATAATGAAGAGATCTCTCCAGGAGATGTCCCTCGATCAGGGGAGATTTAACTGTGCTTTGAGCCTTTAGTGGTCATAAAACAGACATCAGTGCCATCCTACACAAAATCCCCAAAACCAGAATGAAATAAAAGATCCGCAATTGTAGAGCCAGCGCAACGAACAGGAGGATCACAACAAATAGAATCACGTACTTGAAAAGCTTAGTCCATTTTTTCCGTTTCCATTTTTTTCCATCCAGTTTCCGTGTTCCCTCAACCGAAGAAGAATCACTTGGTAAAGCATTTCGTGCAGCGCTGCGAAACGTCGTGAAATCGTTTTTTTATGAACAGATAAAATGGCTGCAACTTTTCAAGCAGGTACATGTAAGTGATTCTCTTGGTGGTTTGGTGTGATAAAATATCCGATCGTCAGAAGAAAAAAACTCAGAATAAAACGAAGATGGATTAAAACAAAGTATGTAGCTAGCTGAAGTTTCTCGGCCTGACCTGAATGTTTGTGATTCGTAGTTGGACGTTGTGCTGGTGATAATTTCATCACCATGCTTGTTGACTGTTTTGGTTGTGGTTGCAGTCAGTTGTGATTGTTCCTTGGTCTGTTTCTCAATCTCTGCTATCTGTTGACGCTGTTGAGATGGGGCACTGATCTCCATACCAAGGATGATATCACGAACTTCCGACTGGGTCAACGATGCAACATTGACACTGGAGAGGAGAGGAAGGGAAGGGAAGGGAAGAGGTGAAAAACAAACATCAAACAGACAGAAAAATGAATGCTTTCATTTTGTTTCATTTGTATTTCTTTCTGGTCAGTGATGAGATGAGCGAGCCTTATCCAATCGTAGATGAAATTAGCTACAAGACAACTGACCTTGGCTACTTTCAACATTTGATCATTTCTAAACTTCAAAGCCTCGAAAAAGATTTTTGTAATTTTTTGAATTACTGTGGGCATTGATTAGGTTGGCCTATCTTTAGAAAGATTGCTTTATTTTATACTAGTAAGCCCGTCAGCCTTTCAGCTGACCAATGCAAAGCAAAGCATGAAGGCTAGGATGCTTCACAGTCGATGTCCGCATCAGCCTGTTTTCTGCCTCTTGCATAAAATCAAAGCATGGAGCTCAGCATGCTCGATATTGTGAAGTTCTCGGCCAGAAGAAGTTGCGCAGTCCTGCGCTACGAACTTCTGTTGCGATGTTTCTGTTTACATGCGAACTCTTGATTTTTGAAAAAAAAAAATTTAACAAAAAAAAAAAAGAGAAATGTGACTTTTTATGTCTCATGATTTCATGTGGAGAACCCGATTTTGTCAAAACGCTCCAGCTTTTTGGGGACTCCGAACCCTGAACCCCTCGCCGGGGCACTGCTCCAGGACACCCATAGTGCAGCTATCGCAAATGCGTAACAAATAAAAAAAAAAAGTTTCGGCGAAAAGGGGAAACAACTCGACCGACAGGCAAAAAATTTCCGACCAACTTGACGAACAGAGCACACAGCTCACGCAGGATAAAGACTACGATGAATTAAACTTAGCGAATCGCAGACGCCTAGTTTGTTCAGCGGCAGAATTTGCGTCTCTTGTTCGGGCATCGAGTTCTAAACCAACGGGGAATCTTCACAACGATTTTTGAGGTTTGAAGCACGAAGAAGTTTAGCGGCTGAAGAGGCAGCAAAACACAAAATGTTTTGAACATCACAAAAAAAAAACAAAAACGTGTAGGAACGTTTTTGTGTTGGGACACAAAAAGACATTTTTCAACAAAGATCTTCCCAATGGATTTCACTAAATGACCACAATTTCAAGCACTTGTATCACAGCAGCCGGCTAATGTCACATCAAATTTTTCCTTCAATTTTAGCGCTCTTTCGACAGATTAGCGAAACGCGCCGTTTACGTTACCCGAAGAGCGGCATTTCGTGCGGGGATGCTGCCGAGCCTCCCCAGACATTCTAGGGAGAGCACTACTGGAACCGCTCACGGGCGAACGGATTCCTCTCCCTTGACTTTCCAGAGAGGTGGTGAGTTTGCGATCGGGAAATCAAATAGTCACATTCACCGGCTGCTGTGAAAGGACAAATGGGTGGGTCAGATGGCCACGGATTTCGATGATTTTGGTGTCAAAAGATGGGCCAGAAATTGGTGCACAACTTTGCAGCAGGTCTATCCCATGTTGCAACGGAAAATTTTGTGCTCCAGTCCATTTTGCAAAAGGGCGGAATTTTTGCATGTCTCGGAAACGGGCTTTGAAATCTCGGAAACGTTTTCGAAATTTCACTAATGAAAATGTTGAAATTTCTTCATGAAATGAAATCTGCATTCTATTGGCTCTCTTCTAACACCAAACATATCTGTATCCGTCCAGAACTTTTCAAATGCGAACAGTTTTTAACTGAACGCGACGTTCCCGAAGAGTGGGATTTGCGGCGGTTTGCAGTGATGTGAGCATCATCCAAAGCGTCTCCTGCAGACAGGACAACTCTCTCCGCTTTGTCCAAAACCGAGCCCTGCCTCCAAATGCATTTTCAATGGGTTCTTAGCGTTATTACACCCACCTGACAGGACGGCTTCATTTAGGGGGATTATTCACTTTTTCTCACTCCAAAATATTTTCTCTGGTAAGGATGTGAATGTTTTCTGGACTCCTCAAGCCACCAGCACTGTGCTCAAACTTGACTCTTGTTAGACAATAGCTTCAGCCTTTTTTTTTATTATTTCCCATTCCATGAAAGAATTTCTGGCATATTTTCACTCAAATGACAGTCAACAAAAGACCTTTACAATTAAAGTTTGTGTGAAAACATTCATATGTTTTCGGTGGTGCATTCATCCAATGGCTGGCAAGACACAGGATAAATAAATTTGTGAAGATATCAAGGGGCATTATGAAAATCTTCAATCTGGCAGGTCCAGCAAATTGGGTTTTGTGTTTGGCTAGTCCCGAAGAAGTAAGGATCCATGTCGTATAAAAATGGGAACTGTAAGACCACATACTATACACGATCCCCGTGAGGACCTCGGGACACTCTTGAGGACATATTCAGTTGTAATGTGTTGGGGAAATGGGGCATCACAGTACATTTTGTAACAGAATCGTGAATGCTTCGCTTTTGGTACTTCTTTATGAGGAACAACTCACATCCTACTAAATGATACCCATACAACGACATTGAGTTCAGCCCTGAAGGACTCTCATTGATCTCATTAAGGGGGGACACATCGGACCTGGGGAATGGGAGGTCAGATCACTATGACTATGACACTGCACAAGTTCAATTCGTGTGGGCAAAAGTAAACAGTGGTGTGCATTTGTCAGTCAGAATGGGCACTACAAACATCGCCATTTTCAATTTTTACTGACGGTTGTCACACATGTGACAACCGTCAGTAAAAATGTCAAACAAATTCGTACGTGTATTTCTGTAACGGCCTGTATTAAAAGGAAGTCAACAGATAAAGTGCCATCCCTGTATTAACATGAACGGGAGTTAGATTAAAAAAAAAACAGAAACACCATTTTATTTTTAATTTTTTACTTGTACAAAAATTTGAACAATGAGTATCTACTAACTTGTTTTTCTTTCCGTAATCAGCCAGAATAAGATCCTTCAGTTGTATTTCTACTTTTATCCAAACTTCATCAGTCAACGTTGGCCAAATGTGGTGTGATTCAGTTACAGTGGTCTTGTCAGGCTTCAAGATGACCTTGGTCCGTTCGTTGTTAACGTGCAACGACCTCAGGATCAAAATCAGACGGGAGAAAGCCTGGTTTTCAGTGAGATGGGAGAGAGAAAGGACATTGTTACTGATAAATGATTGTTATATAAGCATGAGCATGTCACACAATGAATTTTTCTAAGAGATAGCTGGGGATATGAGAGCTAAAGTCTGTTCATTTTCAGAATGATCCGCGCCCTTTTTGCAGTCAGGGATGTGCAAATTTGTGCAAAAATCGGGAATCGGAGATTTTTGGGCTGGGGGCCTCAATTTTCAAAACTCTGTTAGTTTTCACCTCCCAATCTTTCGATAATTCTACTTTTCGGATTTTTTTCATTTTTCTGTGACCACGATCTGTCTGGTTTGCTCGTCGTTCCGCTCCTGCTTTCAAAATGTGCACTTCCAGTGTGCAGCGCTAAACCAAAACTTCGCTGGCCTCCCGTTGGAAATTGGCACCGACCTGCAATTGCTTGAGGCCTCATCTGCTGTGATGCCTACAACTGGAAACAGGCACACGAATTCATGTCTGGAAAATTTCAAAATCATGTTTAAGTTGCTTTTCCATCTGTGATAATGTTTTGTCCAAGCAAACATGTGCCAAACGAAAATGAAAATTTTTTGCCGACAGCGAGACTCGAACCCACGATCTTCGGATCCAAAGCCCAGTGCTCTGCCACTGAGCCATCGGTGCTGACGGGAATTTCAGTTCTCCATTTGCGCTTAAATGAAAAATCTCTCATATTCAGGCAAAGAATGTTGAACATTTGGACACCACTGTCATGCCCCCGCTCCCACCTTCGTTTTGCTACAAGTTTTGGCACGGACCATTCTGAAAATGAACGCACTTTAGCCAAAAGACTCCTCCTGAAATATTGTCCAAGATGAAAGCAGTTCTGTCCAAGTTTAAGTGAAAGAACCGAGTAAAGAGATGGTTGAACAAATAGCTACCGATGCAAAAGAAATCATTAAATTTCACCAACCGTGTAGGATGATATTGTTTTGAGCCAGTCATCGTACAAATTGAAGAGAACCATCTGTGGCTCAGTTGCTTTCAAAATGAGATCACCAAACTTCTCAACCTTCAAACAGGCCTGGAATGGCAACTGTAGCTCTGATCCTTTGATGACAATGTTTGGAAAATCAAGCAAATGGACCTGTGGGTGGACGATAGGATGGGATAGAAAACATTAATTTAACTGAGATTGGCAAAGAAAATGCAAACAACACTGAAAAACCTCTGAGCGAAATAGATGAAAAATATAGACTACATCCGATACACGCAATAGATAGCTGTCTAACAATGGAATTCGAAGAATGAAATAAAGCAGGAAGCTGACTTCAACTGCCTCTATCTATCCTACCAGCTAAGCTACAGCAAAGAGACCTGCAGCAGTTGGTGGGCATACTTCCAAGTGAGCAACTGTGAGGCCCCAAGCCCTGAAGAGGCGGTAGTTGTTTCAACTTATATTTTGTAAGATAGATGGCAGCACCTGTCAGGAAGGGCTGCAGGACTTTGTGGTGGATGGCCCTGCGAGAAGACCTGAGTTCAGTGATTCGTGAGAAGGATATGGACACGGAAGTTAGTCCCATTTGGCCTACAGTGGAATAGGCTGCTGACCCAGAAGGTAGTGTTGCAGGACACTCTAGTGTCAAGAGGAACTAGGCCGGGATGCCGCGATGACCTGTTTGTATGTGAATTTGGTAGGTGTGCATTTTGTGCATGGCAAGAACCTGCTAAGGTGCTGTGCGTCAGAGTCTTGACGGAGGTGCAGTATACCAACTGCGGTTGCTCTGATCGTTATTGACCAGAGAGGCTCCAGAGCTCCGTGCGGGACCTCAGGTCAGTACTGAATGTGTTTTCCTTGAATTATACTGATTAAAAAATGATTCCGCCAAAGCTGATGGTGGTTCGAATCAGTTCTCCTTCTGGACCCTACAACTAGGCCACCAGGGGTGTTACGCAACTTCCCTTGCTGTGAACAGGAGGAAACATGAGAGAGAGAGCGAGAGAGCATCGAATTATGGTCAGGTATTTGTGCTTTCTGGAATCGCAAGAGAAGATCTATCTCCTTTTTGAAGGGAGAAGCATCAAAAGCACTGAGTGGCCTTCTTATCTAGGAAGAGAAAGAGAATGACTTTCAAGATGTCAGCAGTCTTTGCTCTTATCTTTTCTTTTCTTTTTTTCCCTGTTTTCTTTTCCTTCCATGCGGAATAACAGAACAACTATGTGGGCATGAAGAACAAAGCTCGTTCCAGAATGAGTACCTAACAGTGCCAGCCAGGTTCTTACTTCAAGTGGATCCAACATTCCTTTTCTTGTTACAATGATCTGTTTTGGTTGTTCCTCAACTGGGAGAGATCTGATCAGAGCTGCCACCTCTTCGGCTGTCTTCCACTTTGCCAACTGTGCAGGGGAGGGGGGAGGAGGGAGAAAGAGAAAGACTTAAAAATTATTAAAAACACACAATAATTACCTATTACTTACACTGAGAATAAAAAAATAACACTTTCAGCTATAAACGAATGAAATTGATGACTTGCAAAGTGGAGTAACTTCTGTGGTGACCAACAAGAGGAAAAAGATGTGGATTTAATTTTTAAGAAACACGTGGGACACAAAACAACACATTTCAAACCAAAAACTGCCTTTGGAGGAAAGAAGACAAGCCAGTAGCAAATTCTTGCAAACTCCCCGCCCCCTCAAAGTCCCATGCCTCATCAGCAAAGAATGGAAGACCATCTCAATGCCATCTGCGTGAGGTCCAGAACATCCAGTTCATGCGCGAAAAAGACATAACTAAGCTGATAAATATTAAAGTCGAAACAAAACTTCAAAAATGAAGAACAAAGACAAGATAAAAAAAACAAATAATTATAGAACTCAGACCTGTCCAAGACGTTTCTGTCCAGCCCAGACGGAGGTGTGAATTATCTTGAGAAACAGTTGTCCTGTTCTTGGGTTGAAAATGAAGATAGCTCCATTGATTGGTTTGGTCGTCAGGTTACCCTCAAATGTCTTATGGATTGTCACACGATAGACATTGGTGTCATCAACAAACCTATCAAATAAAAATTCCAATTGGAGAAATAGGCTTCTGAAAAATCGGTTTTAAAGAGACCTAAATGCCATCACTGATCACAGGACACAGGCACACACTCGACAAATTTTCAACATGGATATCAGCGATATCACAGCAATTATTATCAAACTGCATTGTCGTAAATGGAACAGCCTGTATAAATGTCTGACCCCACTTTTTAGAGAAACCGTGTGCACCAGCAGTATGGTCGGCGAGGCCACAGTTGGTGGGGCCCACCTCAACTTCAGAACAGCGGACTTCATCTAAAAAGCATTGCCGGCTGTTATCTTTATGCTGCTGCACATGATTGACATCTCATAGGGTGTCCCATTTGCTGAAACTCACCTAAATAGATGGCCAGAACTGTACTTTTTCTTCAAGTTTTTCAACATGTTTCAGTTTTTCAACATGTTGTTGGACAACTATTGAGTGAAAATTGGTAAATTGGGCATTCTTATCTATCACCAAAGCTCCTGGTGTGAGCTGTGGACCAGCATAGGTGTATAGGCAACCTTTCAAACCTAATGCCAATGACAGCTAAGCCTATGCCAACACTCATGATTTTGGAACCACAAAACACTGACTGAACTTGAAAGTCACAGGTGAACATGCAGAGGAGAGGCAATCAGCAAAACCAAAAAAGAGAGTTCCGTTCCATCCCGGAAACAGGGAGGAACACTTTCACAGAATATTGTTGTGGTCGTGGCTTTTAGGTTTTCCAATCTGAACTTTTGAGTAATCCTTCACAGTCAATAACACTTGTTTGGCCATTATTCACAAAATCTCAATTTTTTCAAATATAAAAGCACTCATTGTGCTTGCTTGCTTGTGCAATGAGAGTTGTCCAAATAAGGAAGGAATTGAATTGATATTATTGATTCACCAAGCAACAACTGACTCACCAAATGATCTGATTGGAGAACAGCTCTCCATAGTTCTGTGATGAGAGATACGGTTCAGTTGGTTCTGATGAGTAGAGTTGGAGTGCTTTCCTAACACGTTCACGAAGCACGTAGAGGGCAGGATTGGCCTTCATGATTTTAGCCATTGCCTGCTGAATCAATGGCTTACTGCCAGGAAACCAATTGCCAAAAGCACTGCAAAAACAAAGAGGAGGGAGGGGGTAAGAGGAACAGACAGGAGATTGAAAATGGAAAATAGGAAAATAAACTAGACATCAAAAAGAAAACAGAAATTCCAGTCACCAATAAAGGCCCAGTAGGCCATTTCACAATCCTCGAGCCAGTAGATGCTGCATGCAATACAATGGGAGATGCTGCTCAAAGACCAAGAGCAAGTGAGATATGAAATGTTGTGTTGTCACTTTGTGTTGTACCTATCTTTTGTAAAACCGATCCTCCCATGAATTCTTTACAACATAATTATCATTCAAATGGAGCAGAGCAAGACACTAGACAAAAGGAAGACTGCTCAACTTGCATTGGTTTGCCACTTCCCAATCTCTGAGATTCATATGTTTTGAACAGAGCAGAGCAGAGCAAATGACAAACCTGTGCTTCAGCACAGTGATGCAAACTGATGATGATCGAATGAATGGCCTGCATTGAAGACTGGCCACATAAAAAGCCTGGACTTAGTCCTTTGTCAGGGATGGGCAAGGTAGGGTACCTTAGAGGGGGGTAAAGAGGTCTACGACGGGGGGGGGGGGGGGTAGGGCACCAAAAGTGCAGGGGGTCCAGGGGGCAGCGCCCCCGGCAGGGGGTTTGGGGACAGCGTCCCCCAAAAGCTGCAGCTTTTTTGAAAAATTAGGGGTCCTCAGATGCCATTTTACGACATTTCAGGTCCTTTTTTTCTTATCCTGGAGGGTTTGCAGTCGCAATAGATGGAGCAAGGAAATAACTGTCAGACACGACTTTCTGGATGAGTTTTTTTTTCATTTTACCATTTTCTGCAAATCAAAACAGAAAGTACAAAAGAAACAGAATGTAGCTATTGAAGTCCTGGGGTGTGCAGGGCACACACCAGGACTTCGGCCAAGGGTCCCCTCGGAAAAAGGCTAGGGGTAACATCGGCCGAAGGTCGAGGTTACCCCCCTAGCCTTTTTCCGCCAGGGGAATCAAAACAGGAATTACAAAAGAAACAGAATGTTGCTATTGAAGTCCTTCCTGGTGTGTGCAGGACACACGAGGACTTTGGCCAAAGGTACCCTTGGAGAAAGGCTATAGGGGGTAACGTGAGCCAAAGGCCGAGGTTACCCCTCCCCTGGCCTTTTTCCGGCAGGGGAATCAAAAAGGAAGTAGGTAGGTACAAAAGAAACAGAATGTTGCTATTGAAGTCCTTCCTGGTGTGTGCAGGACACACGAGGACTTTGGCCAAAGGTACCCTTGGAGAAAGGTTAGGGGGTAACCTGAGCCAAAGGCCGAGGTTACCCCCCTGGCCTTTTTCCGGCAGGGGAATCAAAAAGGAAGTCGGTACAAAAGAAACAGAATGTTGCTATTGAAGTCCTTCCTGGTGTGTGCAGGGCACACACCAGGAAGGACTTTGACAGCAACATTCTAGGGTGGGGGGTAGGGGGGGGGGTAACCTCGGCCAAAGGCAGAGGTTACCCCCCTAGCCTTTTTCCGGCAGTGGAATCAAAACAGAAAGTACAAAGAAACAATGTTGCTCCTATTGAAGTCCTGGTGTGTGCCCTGCACACACACCAGGACTCTTTTCCCACCTTTTTCCGACGGTACCCTTGGCCGAAGGCCAAGGGTACCGTCGGAAAAAGGCTTGGGGGGGTAACCCAAAAAGGCTTGGGGGGGGGGGTAACCTCGGCCGAAGGCCAGGGGGTAACCCCCCCCTATGCCCAACCCTGTCCTTTGTGATGGTGAAAAAGAAGAGAGATGTTTCTGTTATAGGCCAGTCACTTTAACCTAATCAATGTCTGCTTGCAGCTGCATTGCGGTTGACCTATCCACCCACCTGTATAGATTGTAAGCCAGATCGATGGCAATGAGAACTCCGGTCGGTGATGGATAGATGGACATGTTATCTGTCGTGTAATCGAGGAACTTCGCACGAGCATATCTCTCCACATCGTGCGAGTCGTAATCGCCCCAACGCAACTGAATGTCAAGCCAATACTTTTGAGTGGTCGTATTGTCCATGGTGTCTTTTGAGTCGGCCAATATCGAAGGACGTGATACATTCCACTTGTAAGCAGCAAATAGAAGGATATCTGCACAGGATGAGTTCATTTTGTAGGACTTCCTTGGATGAATTGTCTCCTTCTGAACTGTCTCTATTTCCAATGCGTCCAACTCTTGATCAAACACCTGCAGCAACAGAGACAGAGAGAGAGAGAAGACAATGGGGATGAGGCATGGAGTGATAGTTCGCTGGGAAACTTTATCAGACTCAGACAGAGTGTGATTTTCCTAACGATTGATTGATTGATTTTGATAGGAGATTGATTTTGATCGGGTCTTTTCCATGCTTGCTTTTGTTCCAGCAACACAAACTGGCCAAATGTCACTTTCAAAGCAACCCAAAATTATCTTTTTTTTTACAATGAAAATGCGATGTGAAAATTGGATTCAAATGTCACAAGATCATAATGATGTGACTCCGATGCAGCAGAAAATAACAAAACAAACATCTAATCGATGAATGAACGAGATTTGTGCACTGTGCGATTAGGTACAGTGCCGGGAAAATTGATGGAACCACACATGCAATTTGAATGGAGTTTCGGTGTCAATGAAACATTCGATTCCGCAACGAAAATTTAGCAATAAAGTTTTTCCTTTGTAGTCCAACCAAATAAAGAAGAAAAAAAATCGAGTGTTCTTTCTAAAATATAATGCATTAAAATGTTGAAACAAAACTTGTGAAACAGATGTCACAACATGTTGATTAAACATGACACTTTTTTCTTTGTGCAAAAAGGACACAAGTAAAGGAAAGTTTCGGAGGCAACACCATTTCTGCCATTTACTTTACGTTAGTGGCTCCATTAATTTTCCCGATGCTGTACATGATTGATGCAGATTGTGGAATAAAAAGAAGAAGAAAAAACAAAAGGAAAATGGAAACAAATAGCAATAGCGACGTGCTTGTGCTGAAAACTGCCAAAAGACACCTTTGTCATCAGAAACATCCAGAGCTGAAAACCAAACACAGTTATTGAAAAACAGCAATTCCGTTTAAAGTGTAAAAGTGGGTGGTGTTACAGATAATAAAGTCCAAATTATCACATCACATCCAACAATGAACAAACAAAGACAAACAAGGCATCTCAAAAGCCATCCAACAACACAACCAACCAACCAACCTGACAAAGATCCATGACAATTGATTCATGCACCTTCTGCCACAAGTGAGCTCTGAATATCTGAATCAATGATATTTTCAACGTTGGTATCTTTCCATGCATAAATATCCCAGTCAGATCAAGTTGCACCTGGAATCCAACGTAAACATTGGCACGATTGATGGTAGGGGACCACCACAGCGTAAAACGTCTGTTTGGAATCTGATTCAGACCGGAACGTTGGGCATTGGTCAGCTTCTTGTATTTCATCGACTCTTCAAAGCCAGATGCCTTTTCCCTATTTTTTTGGAAGAGATAGAAACAAAAAAGGACAATAGGAGGTGAGATAGACAAGAGCTTAACAATAGACACAATCTCAGTGATGCCCGTTCATTTGCTTCCTATGCAAAAAGATTTACAGAAAATGAAACGGTTGGCAAAATTCAGCAAATGATCACCAAACATTCTCAAAGTTTCTGCAGCTGCATATGAATTTCAGGGCTCATGGTGAAGTTCATCTTTTCCAATGTAAAAAAAAGATTGAGAAAAAGCACCAACATAACAACTTTCTCAACTCGTAAGTTCAAAATAACCCTCTTTTCTCCTGGATGCGAGATGGTGGAACCTATTTCCGGTGAACATTATGGGGCGGGGTCATGATCCTTTCACTCAAATGATGATGTCCAAGATGACATTTTGATCATCATTTCCCAAAAAAGAAAAAACTTGAGAATTTTGTGGTGAGGCATCAACACAAACGAAATCAAACTTCACGTTGGTGTTTTCATCCTGCACAAATGAATGAGATCCATTCTGGTGCCATGTCTGACGCCTGTGCAATACGACAAAAAAAAAGGAATGGAATGTAATGAGAAAAAAAAAAGGAATGAGAAAAATCCAAATCATGAGAGGGAAGGGAAGTGAGGTTATAAAACAAAGCAAGATCAGATAAGATCAGCTCTCTCTCTCACCAAAACAATCCCTCCCAAGTTGGAAAGTATGTCCCTTTGAAGAGAGTGTGCTCAAGTATTCCTTCCACTCCTCCCAGCGCCTGGATCATGTCCGTCCGGTAGTTGTTCAAATTCCATAGCTTCCCATCGTGACGCTGGTGGGTCCACCAGAATGGATTCTGCTTCAACACCTGGTACTGCTTGAACTCTGTCCTTATCCTCCAACCCTTGTCGTAGGCCAAAGTGTGCCTGTCCTTCTGGAAGAGGGTGTTTATTCTTGGTATGCCACGATCCCAGCTGTCCTCCAGATCTTCCAGTGTCAAACGTCTGCAAATTCAACATTTATTAATTTAATGCATGAGAAAGTTATTGATGATTATTGATTAGTGCTATGATAATGATAATTATGATTGCATGATTGTTGATTTTTTTAAAATTTACAAGCATGCACAAAACCCACAATTGCACATCTTGAGAAACAGGAATGGGAAGAAATGGGACGAGAGAATGACAAAGGTTCCAACAGTTGGCAAAGTAGTCAATTTCTACGATCATTCCTGTTCCGAGGTGCTGGGGATTATGAGAGACTGATGATAAAATAGAAATGCCCAACGTAAACACATGATTTTCAGAAAATGGGATGTGAATGCAGAAACAGATTTACAGTATCCATTCACAGAGTTACGCAAGGCTGTGTGCATTCAATTGCAATGACTCTTTTGTTCCAATCATCCTATGATCAGTTTTCGCCAGAATAGGCAATGCATGAAGCGCAAACTTTTAAATTTCTGGTTATTCACAAAGTGGGAATCTTCATGTTTGCAGGTCGGAACATGCGGGAAAGCAGCTACCAGATCAGATCTTTAAAAAACACTTGACTAATTTAATTGGTTTCCAAAGAATGAACACATCACATGGGCAGAATCCAACCACTTCAATGTCTTGCTTCCCTCAGCGAAAACAAATCTTAACCCTCTGCAGTGACCAGTACCTGTGCAGTGTGCTCTTTGGAACAGAGAGAACCAAATCCAAAATGAGGTGAGAAGTGATGCAGCAGTTGAAACGTGTTAATCATTAAAAGACAAATGAAGAGAAAAAAAAAAGTCAAGAGAGCAGAAAGAAGACACATTCACAGAATACACATGCACACACCTGTTCTGTGCATTGGC
The DNA here is from genome assembly GCA_030068105.1 of Sinentomon sp. SZTP_YWyxl. Lineage (NCBI taxonomy): Eukaryota > Metazoa > Arthropoda > Protura > Sinentomata > Sinentomidae > Sinentomon > Sinentomon sp. SZTP_YWyxl. The sequence goes on from JASGXE010017592.1 coordinate 22,541, forward strand.
CTCTTGCCGTTTCAGTGCATATTCTGCCCAGACACGTTGTGAGTCGGTGAACTCTGACTCCCACGGTTGAATATATCGGTACAAGTTGGGAATGAGTTGATCCTCATCGTGACTCATACCAGAACGGAAGTGAGTTATACCAACATCAGTTTGCTTCGACCACCTCAAGTCGGACTGAGGAACGGAACAGAACAGAACAGAACAAAGGAGAGGGGGAGAGAAAAAAAAAAACAAAATGTAGACTGCAAGAAAAATAACACCACCTATTTTTATCCCATCAACTTCATTTTTCAGTGAGAAAAGGTGTGTGAAATACAGCATTGTCCATGCCTTGCGATGAATCAGTGCAAAGTTAGCTACCTTTAACAAAGTGACCAAGAGAGGAGTTTTAAAATGAACATGGAACCAGGAAGGAGCAATGTAAAGATTCTGCTGTGGGAGAAGATAATTTTTTTTTTAAAAACATCTGAGGCCGCATTTCATGAACTCTCTCAACAAATGAGACTGTTTAATTTAATTTAATTATTTAATTTGCAGGAATTATGGTTCCGGCGCAAATCAAGAGAAATCATTTGGTGCAATCAAATGAAGGTTTAAAAAACAGGATACACAACAAGGAAAATAAAAACAACTTCGCATGCCAATGGGCATTTGTCAAAATAATCAGGTTAGTCACGCTGCTCAGTCTGCCATAAAAGAACATTTTGCTTAAAGGCCTTTACGTCAATATTTCTCCCATCTCCAAACACTCTGGGATTCAACAAGTTCCACTCACGAGCGGTTCTGACAACAAAAGAATATTTTCCAATGTCTTTAGAGGAGAGAATTGATCGCAGCTTAATTGTGATCTCGCCTACTTCTGTATGTAGGAGGTAAAAGAAAGTTTTTTAGACTGGATCATCCACCAACATTATTTAATGCCAAGAAACAAACCAGAAAACCTACAAACCTGCCTACGAGCGGCCAGAGAGCTCCAACCTAGATCCACCAGCATAGAAGAGACACTATCCAGGGGAGAGTACTTGCCGGTGACAAAACGGGCAGCTCTTCTTTACACTTTCTCCAACTTTTCTATTTGGTTAATATCATTAGGATCCCAAACAGATGTTGCATACTCGAGTAAAGATCGGACCAAGGCAAAATAAACCCTCTCCTTTACAGCCCTAATTGCCTTTGGAAGGGCACGCTTAACAAAAAAAAAAAAAAAAAAAAACAAGGCTGAGTTGGCTTTATTAACAATGGCATTTATGTGTTCGTCTCAGTTAAGTGCTTTGGTAAAGGTCACTCCAAGATACTTTACCTTGTCAACGTTCGGCAGGAGTGTTTGATAAGGAATATCTATAGCAGAATGGGCTTTTTTTGGTGGCGAAGGATACTACCATACATTTTGCCAGATTGAGGCTCATCCCCCACTTCTCACACCACATAGAGATTCTCTCTAGATTTCCCTGAAGTCTGGCAGTCAGCAGGTGACCGAATCTCACTTAATATTACACAATTGATTCTGAATGTTGAATCACAAACCCTTTTAACTGAACAACAAATTTCACATTGATTTCATTTTTTATTGTTTTCTTTCTGCCCTCCCCTTTCCCCTTTCTTAAATGATAATTTACCTGATTGATAACGTTTCACCTTCATTTTTGTTACTTACCATCTGCATCACTTTTACAGGGAAGTCTCCTTCGGCTGCCAAAGGTTGCCCTGACCTCCCTCGAACATTGTTTGTATAAATTTTATCTGTTTACTGTCAATAAAGGATTTGTTCAATTCAATTCAATCGTCTGCAAATAGGTTTATATCACAGTCAACAATATCTGGCAGGTCATTAATAAAGACAGAAAACAATACAGGTGCCAAAACACTTCCCTGCGGAACACCCGAGGTGTTGTTTTGTGAAGTCATTTCACCATGCCCTCCCAACCATCACCCACCTGTGGAATGAGGACGTGACCCATTGATAGCATTCCAAGTCCACCGAGCTCCTTTGGTGTGTAGAAGACGACAGGTGGAAAACGAGATGGCATCTTTGAGTTGAGACCAATTTTGATACGTGTTTGAATCTTGTTCTCACACTTGACCAACAAATCGAGCAACTCCTGAGTGTTGACCACCGACTCACGGAAATAGGTCATCAAACCAATCAGGGCCGTATTCCACTTGTTAACAATCTGAAATAGAAAAATAGAAAACGATGGGGGGGTGGGGAGCAGATCAGAAACTGCACAAAAATACAGCCCATGCTGAATGACAATGCAGTTTTGCTCAGAGTAAATTCAATTGATCACCACCAGTCCTATTTTGTTGACCTCACTGATCCAGATGGTGCAAAAATGGGTCACAACACAACACTTGCTGCCAGCATGAAAAATGGGCAAACCCAGATGGTGCCAAAACACACCATCTTTTGCTGTCTATGCGAGGTGCTTTACATTTCCCACCAACCCTGATTATCGTCTTTGATGATAATCAAAGACGTTGTGATTTTGTCCTGAGATGACAGCATTTAACTCACCTCTTGGTCTGCTGTGGTTGGCCTCAGCCGACGCTGAGAACCAGGGCAAAATGCAAGAATCGAGTGAATTGGGCGGCTTGAGGAACCAAATCATCACACATTTCCCTTGAACCAATCTTCACATGAAGCATTTTCTTGCTTTTTTATGGAGCAGCGGCCAATCAACTTCGAACCATGTGGAGGGAGCGGGAGGTGTGGGAGAAGGGGAGTTGGCCAGTGGAGATGGTTAAAAATCGAAATGAAAGAAACAAAGACCTGAAAATGCAGGCACCAAACCATCGTTATTTTGGAAATAATTTTTTGATTTTTTTGTGCCGATGATTGGTTTCTGGAAGGTGACGGAATGCAGTGAAAGAGTCCATGCAGCCTTTGCAGATGCAAGTACATACTTACTCCCTTGAGACATGTTTTCGGGGCATTTTGACAAGTTTTTGGGTATTTTATTTGCTGTTTACCCTGAGTGCTGTAATTCTTGAATGGCTCTATGCAACGGGTTACAGTTTTTTGCATTCAGAATGGAAAAGTCCGGGTAAACAGAGTGTTATGCAAGCACGAAATAATTAAAAATTCATGGAGAAAATACCTGCATATTTTTTTCTTGTGTTTATTCATTGACATGATTTTTTATAAAAAATCATGTCAGATAGAATGCACAATAGAATCACATGGCCTGTCGATGATTTTTGCAGAATGTATTGACTACAGGTTTTTGGAGTGTTGTGGATGATTTTTTCAAATTTTTGTCAGCTGCATGACAGACATTTTGAAGAACACATTTCTGCGAAGAAAAAAAAGCCACAAAATTTTGAGCTTACCCCATCCCCTGTATCATGGTGTGACCCAATTTTGGGACACCCGGCCCCTCCCATAATCTCTCAGGGCCATTATTGCTTTAGCAAATGAAACCCCATATTGCAATTGGCCATTACATATTGCAATTGGCCATTACTTGGGTTCTTTGAATTTGTTCCACCCAGGCAAGCATCCTTAACTAGAAGGCCTTACACCAGGCGAGAACATATGAATAAAATGCAAAGTTCGCGTGATTAGGAAAGGCAAATAATTTCAATGTGTATAGTGTGCTATGATTAGCACAGAATTCAGAATTAAGAAAAGTCTAAAATCCTCATTGCCATTCTCGTTCATAAAACATGCATTCATTGATTTTCGTTTTCTTTTTATTGGGAAGGAAATCGGAGTTGTGAGTGATGGGAGACTAGCAGATGAGACCTATAAGAGGACCGATAAAATTAAATTTGATCATTGTTTACAAAAAAAAAAAAAAAACTGCAATATCTCCCTCTTCCTGTCTGACCTTGGTAAAAGTGGTTGATCCACTGGCCATTAGTATCTGTCTAACTCTGTTGTGGAACTTATTCATCGAGTCATCATCAACTCTCAAGAAGCAGAGGGCCGTTCTCTCTTTGGTTATTTCATTCTGTAGATTCCAAACACCATCCTTGTGACCAATCTCCTCCGATATCATCCTACACTTGGGCAGAATACGACACTCGTAGCCAGACATGTTGAACAGGAGATTTGGATTGTCCTTCGAATAGACGCTGACAAAGCTGTTCTCCCATTGGATGGTTGTCACTGAACGTGGCAGACGATTTTTGATGTCCCAAAACACTGCACGACCCCTGTACACGGACGAAAGAAGGAAAGAAAGAGAAACGGGAAATCAAGAGGCTTCCTTTCAAAACCAGTTAGATGATTGGCCGGCATTTAGAAGGGAAGGAAGTTTGAAAAAGAGGACTGTGTTGGAAAACTTAAAAATCCGGTTTCCTGCCACCAAACAAAAAGAACAAATAAGAAAAAAAAAAAGAACGAAAAAGCGATGGACAGAGAAGTTTGCAGGGGGGAGGAGCACCAGGAATGTTCCTGGGTCCCATAAATGAATTTCGCTTGCAAAATAGGAACAGAGAAATTAATTAACTGATTCAAATCAGGATGTTATGCTGCATCAATCAAACAATCACTCCTTTATTCATCCAGCAGCTGTCCCATCATTAATTTCCATCATTTTTCAATCAATTCATCTGCAATGGCAAGAGCTGTTTAACCATGAGGTTAGGTACATTCACATTGTTTTTGAAATTGATCTGATCTCCCATTAATTGGTTTTGCTGATCAGAGCTTTCAGGAGAATGAATCACTCTTGGCCCTACATTCATGGGGTCATGTGATGAGAGAAACTCTACAAGCACGAGCAGACAGATGGTTCTGACATGGGAGAGGGGGGTCGGCACACTCAATTCAATGAGTGGTTTCATCATCTAAACAAGAAAAATCTATTTTGTTGATGTTGCTGAGGAGTGATTTCTGTCTTCTGAGGAAATCTAATCATTCCTCAATCCTTCACATGCCCCCTGGGTATCAGCAAACTCCACTCATCAACGGATGATGCCTTTAAAGCATCGGTGCTTCCGTCAAATATCCTGGCTTGTTTCACACTGCCTCCCACTGACTGATCATCAGGGGGTGGATCAGTGGGAGTGCTGCTACCACCTACAAGCCAATCCGGACCGAAGCTCTATGCAGATTGCCCTGCATGGGCTCATATCACATGATGTTATTGTCAACCAGACCAAAAAACCAGCAACTTTTGACTTCCCAACTTGACTACTCCACTTCACACGGAGACATCGCGTCGTCCGTTGAGTGAGTGGGTAGACCCATCTCTCATCATAGGTCGTTCCGGTGACCTACCGTGCTATGAACGGATGATGCCTTTAAAGCATCGGTGCTTCCGTCAAATATCCTGGCTTGTTTCACACTGCCTCCCACTGACTGATCATCAGGGGGTGGATCAGTGGGAGTGCTGCCACCACCTACAAGCCAATCCGGACCGAAGCTCTATGCAGATTGCCCTGCATGGGCTCATATCACATGATGTTATTGTCAACCAGACCAAAAAACCAGCAACTTTTGACTTCCCAACTTGACTACTCCACTTCACACGGAGACATCGCGTCGTCCGTTGAGTGAGTGGGTAGACCCATCTCTCATCATAGGTCGTTCCGGTGACCTACCGTGCTATGAACGGATGATGCCTTTAAAGCATCGGTGCTTCCGTCAAATATCCTGGCTTGTTTCACACTGCCTCCCACTGACTGATCATCAGGGGGTGGATCAGTGGGAGTGCTGCCGATGCTTTAAAGGCATCATCCGTTCATAGCACGGTAGGTCACCGGAACGACCTATGATGAGAGATGGGTCTACCCACTCACTCAACGGACGACGCGATGTCTCCGTGTGAAGTGGAGTAGTCAAGTTGGGAAGTCAAAAGTTGCTGGTTTTTTGGTCTGGTTGACAATAACATCATCCACTCATCAATATTGTCTCATTCACCTGAGGTGATTCAATCCTGAAGATTACTGAAGAAAACCTATTTTTGGTGAATAATTCAAACAAGTGCTTGGAAATGTGTCCCGACATCCATCATAAACATAAAGCGATGTGAACTAGCATTGCATCCTACTCCCCACCATGACCGTGATCGGGAGTTAGAAGGAAATCCAGAGTTAGATTATAATGATAATGATAACTTACAAGTTGACATCATGTTTCATCAGTCTCATCCGTGAGTCACGTGGCCAACACTTTCTGTTATTGTAACCAACAATGTTCTCATTGTTTGGATCGGGATGCTCAGTGAGATATCTCTGGATCAAATCACGGGCTTCCTCACCGGTGAACCTGAGAAGGAAGGCAAGAGGACAACAGTTACAGTTGAAATTTCATAACTTGCTGGTGAAGGGAAGGATGGTTGGACAGTTGGCTGTGTTGCAGTATCTCGCGTTGGGACAAATTTTCCATCAGTATGCCAAATCTGACCTCTCTACCTTGGCTTTAGAACTTGCTGAGAAGCCCTGATCGAAAAATCAATTTGCATGAAAAAAGAAAAGTGGTGCAAATTACAATAATTATTGTTTGAAACATTTCAGAATCTAAGAGCTTTATGAAAACCAAGGGAATTCCTATTTCTTCTGAAAACTAGAAAGGAAAGGGTTATTGTGAAAATCCGAGTTCATATATTCACATCTGAAGTGGCCTTTTGACACACAAAAATGGGAAACTCATAATGGGGCTCTCTTGATGTGTATGTGTGCCCACATTTGGAATGAGACACAGCCCTTTCTAACAACACTTCCTAGTTTTGAAAACGTTTATGGAGCCACATTCAGGTGTTTGATCTAAAATTTGCAAACATTATTTGGCTCTGAAGTTTAGTTTTTTCTGCTGCCGGTAATATCACACGCAAGCAGCTAAGCCCCTTTATACAACAGTGTCAGTGACCCTGAAAGTAGTGACATGACCGAACAAGAGAGCAATAGAGACAAAAGAACAAGAGAGCAATAGAGACAAAAGAACAAGAGAGCAATAGAGACAAAAACAGGGAAATGTTGAATTCAGAGGAACACGGAGGCAATGGAGACAGAGTAAGAGAGGCAGATACCTGAAGAAGACGTGAATCTTATCAACGTAACGGCAGTAGAGACGGATGGGGTGAGCCATCTCTGTTGTGGTGTCCTGAAAGGTGAGGAAGTCGTTTGGTATCTGAGGTGGACCAGCTATTTCAGATGCACGTTGTAGACCAAGGATGAGCAGGTCCAACACCAGACCATAATATTGAACTATGAATGACACAAACTGAAGACCACGAATGATACCATAACTGTTCGTATGATTCATATCCTGAGAGAAGAAGGAGAAAGGGAATAATTATTCAATTAGGGCAGAGAACCTGTGAGATGCAAAACGAAACGCAATAAATAAGATTCATACCAATAAAGAAATTTGCTGTTCTTTCTTTCCGCGTGCATCCCCACTCCCACCCTCAAGATTTCAGCAGGTGCATGCACCACGAACATCAGAATCACAAGGAAAAAACAAAATATCGCCAGTTTTTGTTCGTAAACTTACAAGAATAAATTTGCTACGTTTCGGCCCCGCACACATGGACCATTCTCAAGCAGTGTAGGTATCACCCTAAAGGCAGACACAAATGCCAGAGATAAGCAAGCAATAAAAAAAAAGAAGAATCAACCCGAACACATTGATTAAGTTACCCAAACACAGAAAAGTTAAGTCACAACCACAGACTACAGGAGTTGTTTTGCAATTATCATCTTTCATTTTTGGGGACTTTTCCATTTCGAACTTTCAGCAACCCCATTTAGCAAACTACACTGACAGAGCTGAGAGCAAGCATGCAGAGATACCAGAAGGGCATGGTCACACACACCAGAGAAAAAATTGATGGAGACAGAGAGAGGGAGGGACAGTCAAGAGGATTCCACTGAAAAATGCAGGGTGAATGTAAACTGATGTGATGATACATAGATGGCGCATGGGTCATTCCTGATCATCAACCGACCAAAACAAAACCAAACCAAACACCGACAACATAACAGAACCAACCTTGTAATTGATGACAACGTTGTTCTTTGCAGTCATGTAGTCAGCAATGTTATGATCAACTATCAAACGAAGCAGCCTATTCAGCAGAGTCAGATCAATCTTTTCATAGAGCTTCTCAAATTCAGACTGAAGCATCACGTTGCACTCTCCCTCCGACGTATCCCAAACGTCTTGCAGGTTGTTGATTCCTGTTCAGAGAGGGTGGGGGAGGGAGGGGGCAAAAGTGCAAAGTAAGTTGGATGTTTCAAATATTCTTACAGTTGATAGATATAACCGTGATAAACGAAAAGTCATTCAATTCAAATGGAAATTTAATTTAATTTAATTTACATTTAATTTGCAGGGGTTTTAATCCCGGCGCAAATCAGCAGTCAGATAACATGAAACAAACACACATAATACGTCACATTAAATTTATAACAGCCATTTTTGGCATATGCCAGCAAAGTCTTTTAAAACAAATATCTTGCACGGGGTCGCAAAATAAACCAAGCATTTTGATTGGATCCTTCCCCAAAAAAAAGCTGTTAGGTATTTGTTATTGTCTTATTCACTTCTTGTTTTGATTTTGATTCACTTGTTTCACTGAACATGTTGATCTAAGGCAGTTTCTTGTCAAAATAATTATTTTCTATTCTGTATTGCATCCTCAATTATGACAATGCTTACCAGCTGCATACTTATTGTTAATTTGCGCCGGGATGTGCCCTTGCAAGTTATTGAAATTAAATTGAATCAAAATGTCAGAGAAATAAAGGAAACAAAACTTTAAGACAATGTTCATGGTGATGTCAGACAACCATTGTTCAACATTGTGTTTGAACATTTCGATATTGATATCTCCCCTGGTTCCAAACACTCGGGGATGCAGAGAGTTCCAATCCCTAACCGTTCTGTGCACAAATGAATACAGTGGCAGGCATGATCACGATTTCAAGTTGGGAACCAGACGTGCTTGTAGGGACGTTGGTAAGTATTCTTTCAGTGTCAGAACTGTGAATGAGTGGAACTCTTTAAATGCAGAGGTTTTTGGGAAAGGTGAGGATTTGAGTGTGAGCACCTTCCGGAAGAATATTTTGCATGGGGTTGCAGGGCAGTCTTCCCCTTGGCTTACATAAGACATAAGTCATGATACCATACCAATATATTATGTGTTGATCCTTTAAGTTGTCTTTGTGGATTTTATGGTCATGCTGTCTTTTTCTCGAATATGACAAGGGTGTTCACCTGCTTAATTGCTGATTTGCGCAGGACTGTGTCCGGGCAAATTATTTTAAATTACAATTACAATACTTTCCCACATCTTTGTGAAAGGCACCTGATCAAAGCTTAACCTTCTTGATTCGAGGAAGGGTAGAAAGGATTTTAACCAGGGTAGCGATAGGGACGAAATCGTCCCGCTGTTGCAGTAGATTCAAAAAATCCCTTCGTTTCTTGTTCCGGAATGAACTTTACTTCCGCAATTTTCAAATTTCCCGCGCAAAAACCCGGGACGTTTTCGACCCAATCGTTGGCGACGGTCCGCCGCCACTTTTTCCCGCCAAGACGCGAAGATGAAAAAGTCCGTTTTTCGTTTTCTGTAAAATGTGTGATTTTCATTTTGATCTGGAGTTCCTCCCTGGCAGGTGAGTGAGGTACACATAGTCGGGAATGCTGGGGAAAGGGTTCTCATACCCATTATTGAAAACCGCATTGTTTGGAAACGATTCGTTTGCCTGCATCAGCACTTGCGACAACGCTGAATGAGAAATGGGGGAAAAAGTGAAAAGAAGATGGAGCGATTTGGTCTTTACAGACCTGCTTGTTTGAGGTGCTTTCTTTTGTTTATTCTGAAGAGTGTCACACAGATCTCGGCTGCGGGGAAGCCCCCTCAAACCCGCCCATCCTCCTCCCATCCCAGTCCACTCCAAAGAAGCAAAACTTGGCCAGACCGGGCCAGCCGACATGCATCTTCATTTCAATTCGATCCGAACGAGAATGAGTTTTTGATGTTTCCAAAGGACGTGGAAGGGGGCAAGCATGGCGTGGCCATGGATGTATGTGTATTGATCAATGGGTATGGCTCTTGTTGCAGACAGCATGCAGAGGAAATTGGGTTCATCGCAAAAATGACAGAACCATCGGGCGCAGCAACACAGCGAATGCATTTTAAATGCAATTCGGAACTTGGGACTGGAAAAGCAGCTGGCAATTTTGTTGTCCTTGAGGCCTGTTGGTTTTGTTTTTGTGCAGTCATGAAGAGCGATTTGAATCCAGAGGGCAAGCCATGAATGGCATTTATTTCAATGCAGAGGTCAAGCCCATGAAACCCCACATTGTGGAAGCTTTCAACTCCAGCATTTCTGAATCAAGTCGCATTTTCTGAATTCAAATTTTGAGGCATGCTGGTTTTTTGCTTATTTATCGACATTTGTGGGTGGATTTTCGAAATTTTTTGTTTGCCAGATGTTGCGGGAGGATTCCATCAAAAAAATTATGCAAAAAAACGAAAATCGATTTTTTTTGCCAAAATAAGGTCGTCACGTGACCAGTCCTTAAGGGCGGGTCTTTTTAGGAACAATCGCATCCAGAAGGTTAAAATCATGATCATTTCTGTTTTGGTAATTTGGCAGAAGCAGAAAGTCCTTTATTTCTGACCAGCCACCCACGTTATTTAATCCAAAAAATCATTCTACGTGAGGCTAGTGAAGTCCATCCAAGGTCTTGAAACAAAGACGTAACACTGTCAAAAGGAGCATATCTACCAGTCACAAAACGTGCCGCTCTTCTTTGAACTCTCTCCAAATTTTCAATCTGTATAATTCGATAGGGGTCCCACACAGTTGAAGCATATTCAAGAAGGGAACGAACCAAAGCAAAGTAAACATTTTCCTTGACACCTATTCCAGCATTATAAAAGGTGTGCCAAATGAAGAACAGAGCAGAATTTGCCTTTCAAACAATCTGATTTAAATGAGCATCCCAAGACAAAGTTTTGGATAGGGTGAGTCCCAGGTACTTAACATGATCAGCAATCGGTAACTCAAAGTTTCCAAAATAATATTTACTGGGAATGGGCTTTAATTTAGTGGTAAAGCAGACAACAGTGCATTTTTTAATGTTTAGCCTCATTCCCCATTTCTTACACCAATCCAAAATTTTTTTAAGATCATTTTGTAATATAGGCCCTAAGAGAATCAGCTGGAGTGTGAATTTCCTGCGAAATGACACAGTCATCCGCAAACAAATTCATGAGACAACTAACAGTCGAAGGAAGGTCATTTATAAAAATAGAAAACAATGTAGGAGCCAGGGACCTTATTCAAATCAACCTGCTAAATTTAGAAGCTGCTAAGCTAGCAGCTCCTTAGCAGGACGATTTTGGCAGGTTGGAAGCAGACCGCAAGCAGGATGATGGCAGGACAAAAGTTCTTATTCAAATTCCCGGAATGAAACATTTGAAACATTTCCGCAGCAGACACATTGAGACGCAACATAAAGTCATCCATTGTTGACGGAGTTCAGCAAGAAGCCAGCATGGCCGAGTGGTCAAAGCACTCGGCTTCCGACTCAGGGGTGCCGGGTTCGATTCCCGGTGAAAGGGAATTTTTTCATTGTTGAACTCGGATCATTTGGCAGTGCGTCGTTTTGGAAGTGTGATTTTTTGTCAGGAAAGACAAATCTTGTGAGTTTGTTTTTGTTGTGGTGTCGACGACATGAAACTTCGCTGCATCGACATGATGTTGTGAACGTGAACAGAGTTCTCGCCCACGAACGGTGCTTGTTTTTCCATGAAGACGCTAGCAGCGACAATGCGTCTTCAATCTTCATCAAGTGTGTTTTTGAAGCTAAGCAAGAGCCGGAAAATCATCACAATTTTCGTTCAGTGTCGGCTTGACAAGTTTTAGCAACTTGACTGAATTGGCAACCACATGGGTGGACAAGGGAGAAACTGGATGCGGGTAGGTACCGGGTAAAAAAAACAATTTCCGCTCCCGAGGAAATTGTTTTTTTTTTCTTCCACATTTTGCAGACAAACGCAATCTTGAGTGCCCACAAAAGGTCAAAATGAAAACCCAAAACACTCTTGAACTTATCCTGGTAAGTCCGTTCCCGATACAAACGCACACCAAAGGGGCTCTGCCGCTTGAAACCCCGCTGTGGGGCTGCCCCACACCACTTGTCGGGTGGGTATCAAATTTGTTCCCTTTTGCATTTCAAATTTGTCTCCTTCTCTGACAACTTCGTTTGCCGACAACATTTGAAGCGAAGCCACACATGACCGTGATTCGAAATATCTCCAATGGGAAAGGCTGCGATGAAGAAAATCAAAAATAAGAAGAACGGGCGCACGGATGGTCCTTTTGGCGCAGGCGTTGCTTGGTGGGACTTTTGCCGTTCACATCAGAGGCCGACTTTTGCCGTTCACATCAAAAATGATCCACACATTCTGAAAACAATGAGGGATGCGAGAACTTCTTGAAACGGAAAAGGAGGAAGTATGCC
>JASGXE010017593.1:0-41591 GCA_030068105.1 Sinentomon sp. SZTP_YWyxl
AACTAACCCTGACCTAACCCTAACCTGGCCATTTCCAGCAGGACAAGCAGGTTCAGCATTTTAGTCACTTCCGAAATTTTGAACTATCAAATGTTTTTTTCCTGAGAGCTCTTTCAGCACAATCAACTTTGCAGCCAAACGTGAACTGACATTCATCTGGCTATGCTGTGCAAAAAATGAGATTTTTTTTTAATTTTGTCTAATTTGGCATCTTTTTCTCCCAGATTTCTGAAGCATCTTGTTCTCCAAAATTCATGTGACACCTTTGAGCACAGAACAACAGTAAACAATGTGCATTTTAAACAAAGTAAAACTTTACCCATCACCAGGCACATACATTCTTTTGGTTTTAACTGCCTTTCGAAATGTCATTTGCGGTTTCTTTTTGTTATTTCTTATTCAGGCTGACCAAACCCCCTAACCTTACTGTCTGTTACTTGTTCACTTCTGTGGTTGGTGTCCGCATATGGTAGGCTGCCCGCCTACAGCTTGATATGTGCCTGTAAGGCTCGAAAACTGTTACCGACATTTGCGTATCCATCCATATGTGGCTGATTGTAATGTTCTACCTTTGACAAAAAACATTGTTACCATGTGAAGGAATTTCAAGTGACTCAGTTGTTATTAAGTGTTGTAGCTGGGCTGCACTCACTTCCCGTTCACTTGCAAAGTTGCTCGATTTGGTGTTCAGGATAATTGAAACACTCCGATAACCTACTTAAGGGGGGGCCAACCCAAAATTGAAAAATGTTTGCCAAATTTTGCATGTCTGGTTTTTATTGCGTTCTCATGGAGAATTTTCTGACGAATTAATGCAAAAAACCAGAGGTCAATATCTCAATCCATTTTCAAATGAGAGACTTTTTTCGAACAGCGGAACATAGATTTTGTTCTTTGTCCTTTTCGTAAAATGCTTATTTTCCGCAAATCGCTTTTCGCCTGCCTTTTTAAGCTTTTGAATGCTCTATCTCAGCCATTTGACAAGATAAAAAGGCCAAATTTTGCATACTGATGTAGTTTTTTGTTAGAAATGGAGTGACAGAGCCGGAATTTTGATATTTTCAATCTGTTTCCACTTTTTTTGGCATTCATCTTCCCAAGTGCATCGCTTCTTAAAATACAAGTCTCGCAAGGAACCATTTCAAAAGTTTTGGGTCAAAAATGAAAAAAACTGGCTCTGTCACTCCACTTTTGGCACCTTTTGGAAAAGTTTGGCGCAAACTGAAGTTAAATAAGACATACCGTTACAATACAGGAGTCGCGCAAAGTTCCGCGTAATGATTTTTACTAAAACATGAATAACTCTGGAACCACTTAAGATACAGAGATGAAATTTCACACACAAACTTCCTTCACTGAACACTAAATGTGTGCAAAATTTGGCTGCAATCGAATAATAAACATGGAAGTTAGTAATTTTGGGTCGCCCCCCCCCCTTAAGACACTTACAGACCTGGCAGCAGAGATATTGATGAATGCTGTGGACTTATAACAGGGGTAAATATCGGGTGTGGGGAGGCAGCTGCCCCATTATGATGGGAAAAATTTCCTCTTGTTGGATTTCACAAAAAATCTGCAATTTTTGGTTATTGGTTTGGAAGTTGTTGAACAAAAATTCTGCTTTCTCCGATCGAATGGTGTGGCTTGACCAACAGTCGGCTGGGTTAGTCACACCTAAAAAGAATCTATTCTGTTCCCCCCAACTTCGGAGGGCAGCCATGATCACGATTTCAAACTCCAGTCAATGTTTGCTGACAGAGATGTCGGGTATTCATTTGCGTGTCGGACCGTAAGAGAGTTGGAATGCTTTTGAACCCTGGAGTTTTTGGCAAGCGAGAGGCAAAGTGCTGAAGCTTTTAGGAGAACTATTTTGCAGAGGAAATGTTGATCTAGATTTCTCCTGCCAGCATGCTCGTATGTTGTTTTGTTTTCTTTGTGCCCTGTTAAAACACAATTTGTATGCTGCGACAATTCCACCTGGTCGCAATTTTCACAGGACAAATCCATATAAAAGATAATGAAGATGAAAAACAAAAAAAACAAAAAAAAAAAAACAAATTAAGATAAGGTAAAAAATCCCTGACATCCCTTCAATCCTAATCACTTCAAATTTCCGCATCTTTTTCAGGCTTTGAAGTTGAAGCTCTCAATTCGGTGAATGCAGCCCTGGAGATGTTGAACCTTGGTAAGGATAGCAAGGCTGACACACTCCTGAAGCATGCACTCTCCATGTGCCCCAGACACCCCGACATCCTAAATCGAGTCGGCGAATTCATGGAGAAGACGAGTGATGACCTTGCAACAGCTGACAGCATGTACACACGTGCACTGATATTCAATCCTGGACACACTCGTGCTTTGGAGAATCGCAAACGGACAATCCCGCTGGTTCAGGAGATGGATGATATGCTTCTCCGACGGATAGAAGGAAAGAGGTCTCACCTGATGGCACTACCCGACTCGAATCCATCTCTCAGGAAGATCAAGCGGGAAGCTTATTTCTACCAGATCTACCACACCGTTGCCATTGAAGGTGAGTTGTTGGTTGAAGCGGGAAGGCTATTTCTATAAAATCTACAACACTGTTGCCATTGATGATAAGTTGTTGGTTTAAGCAGGAAGCCCATTTCAACCAGATTTACGACACTGTTGCCATTGAAGGTGGGTTGTTTGTTTATTTAAGTGGAAAGCATATCCAACAGATACACCACACTGTTGCCATTGAAAGTGGGTTGTTTTAATTTAATTTGCTTGGGCTAGGCCCTGGTGCAAATCAGCAAGACAATGAGGGATAGAGCACTGACCCATGGGTTGCATCAATTCATTGCAAACGAGAAAGTATTGATGAAACACCAACAACCTAAAGAACAGTGCAACTATTCCATGATTTGTGGTCTGTGCTATCGAAATGGCCGATGGGAACCTTTTCAACATGATGTCAAATTGTCAACCAGGCACCAAATACCAGCAACTTGACTTTGTCACCTTGACTGCTTCACCTCACACGGAGGTAGGAGACGTGGCATCCACCTTTTAAATAAGTAGATAATTCCATCTCTTAATATGGGAAAGTTGCGTTACGTGACCTGCCGTAATCAGCTCAAACATCGTGTGCTTCCGTCAAGGAATGTCCACGCTTGTGTCAAATATTCTCCTAACTAACTGATCAGCGGGGAATGGATCAAACGGTGGCTTTACTCCCACTGATGCCATCCCCTTTTGATCAGTCAGGGGGAGGCCATGTGAAACAAGCCTGGACTTTCCTTGACAGAAGCATTTGGTGCTTGAGCATAAATTTTTTCAGAACCTTTTCATTTGACAACAACGTGCCAAAGGGCTCATTTCGTGAAACAATAATTGAGGTAAATAATTTCAAAGGAAAGCATTTCTTGTCACTATTTTGTGGTTGTTCGTGGTACGTTCAGATTCACCATTGCATTCTTTTTAGTGATGTGGTAAAACTTCCATATCCACCCCATCCCTCACGGTTTTGACAACCCAACCCGATTGAATGATGGTGAATTGGAAGGGTTTAGTACACCATCAAAGGCCAAATGAAAAGGCTTTTTGGTGGTGTTGTTTAAATTTTCCCGTGTTGGTGGTGTTTAATTTTTTCAATGCCACAAAAATTGTCAAGGAACCATCACCCACACATGCATTTTGGAAATGAGTTTTGCCAGCATGTTTTCGAACTGACAGAATAGGGAAACCTGCAAACTGCAAATCCAAAGTCGTTCCGGAAAAAGCGGGAACGGTAACACAACCCCGACATTTCTGCTGTATCATTTTGCCCTGAACTGTACTGTCCCCTGAAGATTCGTGAGATCATAGATGCTTTAGTGGAGGGCTACAATGCTATTTTTCATCTTTATCTTAATCATATGCAGGCAACACCATGAGCCTTACGGAGTGCCGTGCTATTCTGGAGACGCACTTGGCCATCGGTGGAAAGAGCATTCAGGAACATAATGAGATCCTTGGACTGGATGCTGCACTGAAATTTGTCAACAGTACTCTTGTCAGAAAGGTAAGGTTAGATGGTAATTGGAAAAACAATAGCTGACGGAAGCTTGAGGAGCGCATTGCGACTGGGTAGGTTGGCAGTGCTTAACTCCGATACAAAAGTCAGGGAATCTTAGTTATCTGGAAGTGATGGAAATTTTGTCAGGGAGAATGTGAAAATGGGGAAAAGTCCGGGATTTTTCGCAGGAGTAATGGATGTAGTGAATATTTGAGATTGAAAATTGAAATGTGGTTCGAGAGAGGTGTCTGAAGCCTGAAATTTGCTTTTGTTGAGCAATTTGGTCAAAAGGGGAATTCATGAAAGTCGTTTTGGAAGATTCAGGAAATTTTTTGGTGCTGCGAACCTTGTTATGAGGAAATGAGTTGAACTCTATGGGTAACAAGCAACTAAGTACATGTGGATACACCAACTTCATAGGGCTGCAAAAAGTCGTTTGGAGCCCTGGAGCACGGATTTTGGAGCCTGGTCAAATATTGGTCAATGAGCTTTTTTTTTGCTCGTCAGCTTTCTTTTGCCAGTCAGTCCGTTTTGGTCCCGGTCAAAAAATCCATAAAGTTTACTTCGCTTGCCGATCTACATGTCTTTCCATCCCGGACGAACGTTGGAGAGCTTTTTTTTGCTCTTCACCCCAATTTCGATCCCGGTCGGCCCACAACGGTCCCGGGAGCAATGCTCCCGTGCTCCCGACTTTCTGCAGCCCTGCGGGGATGTTTGCTGGGCATTATAGGTGGATATTCCAGCTGCAGCTTGACAACAAGCAATAGGCAGCCACCAAGTCGTTGGTTGAGAACAAACAATAGGTGGTGAGGGTAGGGGCTTTGGTCGTTGCAAAAAATTACCTGGTTTGAGGCCATTTTACGATCGGATGTCAAGTATTTGCTTGCGACGGACTGGATGGAATATTTCTCAAGTCTGGTGAAGCGATATGTTTGCACATCAGTGGCAGCAACACAACTTCAGTGGCTTCAGTGCTTGCGAAATGGATAGTGGCACCAGAACACGATTTGGAATTTTGGTCAGGTTTGGCGAACAAAAGGAACCACATCCCGGCAGTGAGTTAGTCCCGACAAATATTGGTGGCTACTGGCTGCTGAGTGTAAAGTTTTACCAAAATGTCAATTCATATTCAGCTTTTGTCCATTCATTCACGCATTCGATCACATGTCAGAAATGGACAAACATGAGTTTGAAACTTTTTCAAACTTGAAATGGACTAGCTTGACAGGACCAGTTCCGTACACTCCTCCCACGTCCCACCAACCAAAAATCATGATCTTTCGTGTTTTTGTTTCAGATTGGCCTTCTGACAGTGTTTGACATTCTGGAAATCCACCGTCGAGTGATGGGTTACGTTGATCCGTTGGAAGCTGGCAATTTCCGTCGATCACAGGTGTTCATTAGTGGTCACATTCCTCCTCAACCATCGGAACTACAGCTGCTGATGCTGGAATTTGTTCAGTGGCTTAACTCCAAGAGCACCCTGTCCATGCACCCCATATCCTATGCTGCGCAGGCGCATTATAGGTAGGTCAGTTAGGGTCGGGTTAGGGTCATTCAGGCTAATTCTGAACACACGGTGCCACTAAAACATGGTCTCTCTTGAAAGACAGGACAAACATCATCTTGAACCAGTCAACTTGCAACGCTCTCTCCAATTTGTTTGATTGTTCCAAATTGATTGTTCTTGATGAGATGAGTTAGACTGCAATCAACCAGGATTGAAGTGCTTATTTGGATAAGGGCACAAGTCGCACTTTTTCTTAAAATGTTTTTTGCATTTTTGGTGCCGGTGGATAAGGGCATATTTTGTCAAGTAGATTGTCTCAATTTTATTCTAACACATTATTATTTGGATAAAGGGGAAGGGCATATGTCACTTTTATAAATGGGATTTTTGGAATTTTGGGTTGGGGGCACATCTCTTTTGGGACATTCTCTTTTGGGGTTTTTGAATGTGACTTGTGCCCTTATCCAAATTCAATAAGCACTTCATTTGCCAGGATGATAATCGTTCTTGTGTGCATCATGGTCAACCTGATCCCGGCCCACATCCCAACCCACTCTGCCCACCCACATTCTGGCATGATTTGATTTTGACACCATCTTCATGTTTTGGAAATGCTGTCTCCTTCAATTTCCTCCGATTTGTGCCAATTTTATTCGAATTTCCAAGAATCTCGTCAATTATTTTCGAATTTCCAGATTGTTCTCGGCTGATTTTAAATTGCCAAAGAAAGTTTGCCTGACCACGAACCCAAGGCCTGTAAACAATCACCTGGTTTGAGGCCATTGTCGGATTGGATGTTAAGTTTTGCTGACGACGTTTCGACCCCTGGACTGGAGTCCTTTCAAGTCTGGTGATACCGCTGCCGCTGGTGTTGTGCGACTGGTGCAGTTCAAGAACACGTCGCGACTCACGACTTGAGTAGGAACTGACGTCGTTGCTGCAGAGTGATGATTCATGATCAACGACTCATTCAGTGGGAGTCGGTGTTGGCATCACCAGATTTGAGAAAGACGGAAGTCCATGTGTCGAAATGTCGTCAGCAAAACTTTACATCCGATCGGACAATGGCCTCAAACCAGGTAATTGTCTACAATGTTTGCGACGGATCGTGGCACCAGACAAAATTTATACCTAAGGCACTCATTTAACAAGTTGGCTGCCATATGCATCAGGAGTGATGCACATGGCATTTGCCGCATGTGCCGTGTGCATCAAAATGATGCACAGGCCCTGACTTTTTGATTGGATGCAGTTCGCAGCTTGCACAGCCCAACGCATACACACTTTACTGGATAGCACCTCACACCAGACACTGCTTTCACAGCACTTTGGTGTGCATCACTGGTGATGCAAATGGCACCTGGGGCATGGTGTGAATCAATATGATAAACACCTTAACCCTAACCCTCCCGAGAGGTGGTCCAATGGACCACCAAAGACGAAAAATGCGCATAACGTTTTTGCAGGGCATTTTCAGCCCTGCCCGTCCATGATATCCTCAGTCAGGGGGGGTGATTAGGGCCAAAAAGGGCAGAAAAATTCCTCGTGGAATTTTTAATGCCCGGTTGCACCAACGCGGATCAAGCATTGATCTCGGATCAAGCTCTGATCCTGGATCAGGCAATGTTAAAACCCTATGCTTGATCTCGGATCAGTGTTTGATCCGAGATCAGTGCTTGACCCGCGTTGGTGCAACCGGGCATAAGTTATTGAAAAAGTGGTCCAATGGACCACCTCTTGGTATTTTTAATTTTTCCAAACCAAGAGGTGATCCATTGGACCACTCTCCTTTATGAAAGGTGTAGGGCGTAACTCAGCTATCATTTTGAGAGATCTTCGAAGCATGAACATAGATTTGCCAAGAATTTCGTGTTTTAGGCATTTTTTCTTAGTTTGTTATGTGGCCTGCTGGACCACCTCATGGTTGTGTATGGGGGCCACACCACCGGGGGTGGTCTCAACGGACCACAGTGCGTTTTTCAGCTTTAATCGACCAAATGCACTCATAATTTTACCCCGTTTCCTAGCTTTTAGCTCTATTGACAAGATCTGTGTGAAATATAGGTAGGAGTGCTGCATTATTACTAGTTTGGAAATATGAGTGATCGACTGCCTGATAGAATGAAAAAGGTTGCAACAACTGGTCTCCAACCATCATCTTCATCTGGTTTACGACTGCCATCTTCAAAACCTTGTAGACAAAGTTTTTCCATCTCTTGGTATTTTCATCACGAGGGTGGTCCAATGGACCACCTCTTGGTATTTTTTGAGGTTGAAAGTTTTTTTTAATTTTTTTTTTCGGAAGTCCAATCAAATGTGATGCATTGGGTAATGCCTTCTTGTTCAATAGTGTTCAAAAGTGTGAGCAATGTCTTGAAAATTGAAATCAGATCCAGTGTTTTATAAGGTTTTGAAAAAATTGAGCAAATCGTGTTTTTTTTTTTCATCTCAAAAACACTTGTTTTTTGGAATATAAACAAAAAACAGGCAATAATTCATCTTTATTGTTCAGAAAATTGAAGACCACATCAATGTCATCAGTTTCAAATGGTTTCAAAAATTCTACACTCTACTACTGATTGTTTTTGAGGCCTCAAAGTTGATGGTAAAAAACGGGAAAATTGCATTTTTCGACCTATCACATGCAAAAAATGTGGGAAGGAATGGTGCTATCTCAACGAAAATTTGGGATTAAGCTTAAAAATGACCAAATAAACTAACAATTCACCATGTGTCATGCTAATTAGCTTAGAAGTGGGTGTGGTCCAATGGACCACCTCTCAGGAAACAACAGTGGTAAAATATCTTGGGAGGGTTAGGGTTAAAATGGTGCCAAACGACACTAAATGGCTTCAGAAACCCAAACAAGGTGAAACCACCCACCAAAATAGCATGGTTTTGCTGTGGACCCCATGCGGCACGCTGGCGATGCCGCTATTTTTACACTCTGTAGCCATTACATTAGAAATAATGGTTAAAGGTGTGACACATTACAACTCCACTGGTGGAGGTTACAAGTGGAGGTGTTGCACATTACAACTCCACTGAATTTAAACTCTTCTCTTTCATTCAGGTTTGTATTCATTCACCCATTTGCCGATGGTAATGGACGTACGGCTCGTCTCCTGATGAACCTGCTCCTCATGCAAGCTGGCTACCCGCCGATCATCATCCGTACCCACGACCGTCAGCAGTATTACGAACACCTCAAGTGGGCTGACTTTGGAGACGTGCGGCCTTTCATTCGGTTCATCGCCGAATGCGTGGAGCGTACGCTGGATGCCTACGTCTGGGCCACGTGCGAACGGACGACATCTGCCGGCGAGCCGCTGCCGCCGTCCGCAGCGGCGGCAGGGGACATCTGCATGCAGGACTTCATCCTCGACAGGCCTGTTCTGCTTGCCGCCGACGACGCTCATCGCTTGACGTCAAATCACCCGCTTTTCGACAACGTCAATTCTCCAAAACGTGACAAAACCAAAACCTGTGATGACAATTGTAGAGGTCTCTGATGCTTTTAATTTATAGGAAAGATAATTAAATTATTTTATCTTGTTATGTTCTGCTGTTGAGTGGTGATATTTTACAACACTGATTAAAAATTATTTATTTTGACGCTGTTTTGTATTTAAATGCATGTGATTCACTTGTAAGAATTTTATTTCCTGGTCATTGCGACTCTACGTTGGGTAGGAATTCCTTTTGTCCTATTTGCAGTGACATGAACTGGTGATGGATTATTGGTGATTTTCATTTCCTTTCTTCATTTTACTGCAGGCTTTTTTCACCAACCCAAGCGAGCCTCATTTTTATAATTTTTTCACAAAATTTGGTCAAGCAAGCAAATCGTGGTATAAAGTGTGAAAGTCCGGCTTTTATGCATCACCAGCATGTCACTGTATGCAGGACAATTTCATAGGAAATTAGGTCAGGCCTGTACAAGGGTGTTTTTAAGACAGCGATTTTCCAAACTTTTCCACAATTTTGTTGCATGGGCGGGCACAATCTTGGTCTCAATCTTGCTGCCTCGGCCTCAAATCTCAATGCTAAGTAACGTTTTATGTTTGTGTGGGCCTGGCAAAAAATGATGCATGAACCTCAGATACCACTGTCCAACGGCTTTAATGCCTATGGCCCCCAACTAGTTAAAAGAAAATATTATGTGCTGCGCCCTTTGCCAATATACATAATGTACATCCCCATTTTCTAGAATATGCATCGCTAGTGTCATTTTTCAAACAGTTGACAGTGCAGAATGTCAAAAACCACTTCCATCCAACATGGATGTATTTTACCGTTTGCATGTCGCCTTCTTGAAATGTCAAACATTTGACGACGTAAATGTCGTCCGCTGTAGGATGTCAAAATTATAAACCAAAAGATGTTCTTTGGTACCAACCTGGATTCACTGGGGCACTCATCAGTCACCCTCACCCAGCTAGAGTTGCATGAGGCTTCCGGGTGAGACACTCCGGTATTTCGACAGGCTGCTCGGGACTACTTACCTTTGTGCAGATGACCTTGCACTTGGTACAATTTTTGTAAAATTTAAAATGTTGCCATTTCCGTATTAACGCATTGTTTTGTCAATGTAATGTAGAGGTCCCAAGGCCCAAAGTTTGCATTGTACCGGCAGTTGCAATGTTGAGAATAGAAACTTGATTTCAGTCAAGCTCTGTCTGCGTGAACCACCCGGGTGGTGCGTGTAATGATCTTGAAGAGGGAAAAATATTAAATGACATTTTCGACAAAAATGAGTTGAAAAAAAGCTGGTGCATTATGAATGAGGAGAATGGGCAAGAGAATGACTTTATCAAATGAATTAAAACAATGATCAGCAGATGAAAATGAAAAAATGAAGCCAAGAGAAGAATCCAAGTTCGCTGACATTATTTGCAATTTCTTGATTAAATCTGCGTTCGGGAATGGTCACTGCGAGAGAGGTGGAGAGAGAGAGACTGCTTCCCACCAAGTGAGCCTGTTGCAGGCTGGATTGAAGTCATTCCCAAATCTGACATAACTTGCCTACTCTCACTACAGTGACCTTGCTTGCTGTCAACCCACTGATTGGCATCTGCACATTGATTGTTGTCAACTGCTCCACATGTTGACAGGTCTTTGGAACTTCAACTGCAAAAAATGAATCCGACCGGAACGGACGCCATTAAGGGGGGGGTACCTTTGGCAAAGTTGTTTTTTGCAAAAAACGTCTATTTTGGTTTTTGTGCCTATCTTAAAGGCTGAAATCTCTTCTTTCAGAATTTTCAAACCATTTTACTCTATCTCAATTAGTTTTGGAACAGCATCGCATTTTCCGAAGTCATATTTACCGGAAATATATGCCTAGCGCTGAATAGTTTTTTTTGCAATATTTTTACCCAATTGGGCAATTGCTTGCCAAATTAGGCAAAAAATGAGTTTTCTGAGGTTACCAGCTGATTCTCCACATTTTTTTACATAGGCATGTCAATTTTCAACTTTCTCCTATTTGCTACAATGAAGTTATGACCACCGAAAAACCATTACGAAATGCAAATCAGTCTTTATTTTACCTGAAACTTCAATCGCGTTTTCTCGCATTTGCATTTTTTTGCAATCGAAAAACTTTTTGAAGTGAGATCTCAGGAACTGTGCATGCCAGAAAGATGAAAATTGGTGTACTTATGTAAAAAAGTCTGAAAATCCGGCTGATGAAGCCGGAATTTTGATTTTCTTGTTAGAAGAATTTTTATGACCATGTTTATACAAAAAATGACTCGCAAAACGACAAAATTTACCACGCATCGACTTAAATTGCAGATTATGACTAAACCAGGGCCTAAATTGAAATTCCGGCTTCATCAGCCGGATTTTGACACTTTTTTACATATGTACACCAAATTTCACCTTTCCAGCATGCACAGTTTCTGAGATCTCACTTCAAAAAGTTTGGCCTATTTCCGCTACTAATTTACCTGCTGCCAGAAAACTAAGAGAGATACAAGGCTGAAATTTTGCACTGAACATACTCTTATTATGTTTAACAACCCCCCAAAATTTCAGCAAAATCGGATAAGAAACAAAAAAGTTCGTCTGCGAAGGTACCCCCCCCCTTAAAACTCACGTTTTTATTATTTCCAACATTTGACTTTTCGTTGTTGATTTTCCTGAACAATCCACCTTTTCTTGCTTTTATTTTTGCTTGTATTATTTTTGACCTTGTTATCTTGTGTTTCTGTCCGTTTATGATGGTTGTGCTTGGGTGCTTAATGCTGTCGTTTGTTTGAGGCCACCCGGTTTACAAGCCGTTTTTTTTCTCTTTAAATTGTCACACCTCCGGTTGCAGAATATGCCGCTTACATGGTCGAAAAAAGGTCTTTTCGAACCAAAGCAGGTAAAGCGAGGAAAGAAAAGCAAGGAGAGTCTAGAAATAGAAGCCTGTCTGTCCCTTTGAATGCTGTCAATCGGCTGTGTTTGCTGCATGCTGCACGCTTTTTCTCACCGAAACGAGTGAAAACCAGTGAAATCGCTGCAATCCGTCCTTTTCGACGCCATTTTTTGCAAGATCCAAAGAGAAACAGCCGTCCCAGGTAACCAGATGTTCAAAAGCCATGGTCATGCCTAGTTTTAGTGAAAGAATGGGCATTACCCAATGTTGTGGAAATGTTTATTTGCAGGAGGTACGAATGACGAAATGCGATGAAATTCTTCAAAATCACCACAATCTTATGGGAATGAATCTTTCTCCAATTTTTCTGTTTGGACACGCCCTGTCAAAATTTAATGAACTTGACTACTCCACTGATCCTTATGGATATGTTGCCAAACCCTTGAAATTCACTTCAATCGGTGTTTATTTGGAGGTCCTTCTAACCAAGCAATGAGTCTGGCTCACTTTTCGAGACCTTCAGTTCCATCCTCGGGGCCGACACTGAACTGTGGTCGTCGGAGCCGGATCTGTGAATGGAACAGCACAGAAAGCTACGCATCAAAGTCACTAATCTTGCCAGTCGGTTGGGGTTTGTAAATACGCATCCCAGAAGAGCTATCCCAAGGGTTGCATATCATGAAAATACTTGCACAATGCTGCAGATACCTACACAGTGAATGGGTCAGGCTAACCATCGGGATGTCAAGCAATGAGTGTTTGGCGGTGAAGAAAGAATGGTCATGTCTAGACGTTTTTTAAATTAAATTTAACTGAATTGAAATTTTAATCGGAGACTTGGGAGACAAATTATTACTGATATTGTTATTCGTACTTGTTGTTGGAACCCAGTTGATTAAATTTTTGAAAATAAAGTCGAAATTATTATTTTCTCAACTGAACTGTAGTAATTTCTTCTTCATCAGTCATTGCCACAACACTCCGACTGGGATGACGGTGTTATCAAATGCTTTGACTGAAAAATTGTTCTAAAAATACCTGTCGCGAAAGTTGTGCCGAGGTCGAGGCAAAAATACGCAGGCAAAAAGTTGAGCATTCCATGATCCCTTGGTCCCCCTGAAACTGTGGAACTGAAAGAAACCACAATTTTGCTGGCAGATTGTGTCGAAAGTGGCAAAAGGTTTTATTTTTTGACAAGCGAGTTACAGTTTTGCAACAGTTCCAGCAGTTTTGGTATCGCAGACCAGCAGTTTTGTTATCGCAGATCTTTAAATTCATTGCCAGTGGACTTGGCAGTCAGACAACTCTATCTGGGTCCAAAAAATATTCAAATAACAAACGAAAAAAAACTTGCAGTCGTCAGAGGAGGTCGGAAAGTCTTTTGGAAAACCATGTATATAGTAGCGGCGGAAAAAGATTACTCATACATGTGTTTTTCCCATTTGACTGTTGCTTCCGAAACTTTTCTTTCTTTCTTTTTACTCTTATGCAGTTGGTAGAAATAAAAGTGCCAAATTGCAACAGAGCTTTCTACAGAAGTCGGATATTGGCCTGCCTTATAAAATAGGATCGTTAATTTCTGTGGACTGTAGTTTTTGCCAAAATCTCAAGAATGGCAATTTTTACATGTATGAGTAATCTAATTCTGCCGCTACTATACATTCGACTGTATAGTGCCGGCGGAAAAAGATTACCCATACATGTGTTTTTCCCATTTAACTGTTGCCTCCGAAACTTTTTTTTCTTTCTTTTTACTCTTATGCAGTTGGTAGAAATTAAAGCGCCAAATTGCAACGGAGCTTTCTAGAGTTGTCAGATTTTGACATTAGTGATGAAAGATGATCTTTTATTTCTACAGCATGGAGTTTTTGCTAAAATCTCAAGAATGAAAATTTTTCGCATGTATGGGTAATCTTTTTCCGCCGCCAGTATACTACTGACAGCGTTTGGCAGATATTTTGCACAAGATTATGTTCCTAGCGGGCAAGTTTGACGAATTCCTCTTGCCATACAGTGCCTGGACTAAGTATGACTCATTTTTTTCTCTCTACCCATCTCAGTCACCATTTGTCTCATTTCCTTGTCAGTGATGGTGATAGAAGCCCTCTGCAAAGGGGGAGGAGGTGGAGGTTTGCCTCCGGATTCTGGATCTGGTGCGGGGCACCCAGGGTGGAGACTCTGGCGGCTGGCACGGGGTCTGGGGGATGCAGAGGCCCCCACAACCAGTCCTCCAGAAGTTTTAGAAATTGTGGGTGCTTAATTGCAATTTCTTTTCATAAAAATTTTGCACAAAAATATTTTCTCGTTGGGTCGCGGGTAGATATCACCACCAGCCGGCAGCCCCTGTTCCGCCCCTTCCTGCTGGATGCATTGTAGTAGTTCCATGGAACCCAAATCTGGAAAATAATGATCCCCATTGCTCACCGAGGGCAAGGGCCGGACCAGAAAGGATGCCGTGATCCTGGATCGTCTGAAAGGCAAACTCTCAACCGTATTGAGAAGGGGAATGCATTGAACTTGCTCTGCTGAGAGCACAACCGAATCAAAACGAATCTTTCCAAGCTTTTGCTGTTTTCCTTTCTTTTTATTTTAATGCGCTTAGTCCGCCAACATGAATCGAATGTAAGAAGAAATTACAAAGGTTAAGCTTACGCAGGCGCCATCGAAAATGTCAACAGGACTCGATGCCATTTCACGTCTTGCACAAATGTCCCGCAGTGGTGTTATGGAGGCCATATGGACCCATGTTCCGTATGGTCTGCAGAAAACGACCAGAAACTGTCTGCAAAGGAAATGGCCCAATTCTTTTTCACTGGGCAGGACAATTTTATGCACATTGGGTGTATGGGGAGAGTATGGTTTAGGCAAAATTTTCATTGCACCTCTGATGTTCCTTGTGGCAGAGAGTCACTGGCAAACAAATTTTTTTAGCTGTTTTGAAATGGGTACTGGACTTTCAATCTTCGGTTTCAGTCGCACCCACCAGTCGTGAGAAAGCTCAAGTTCTGGTGCGAGTCCATATGGAAGCCTTCAGGCTTCACATGCTGAAAAGCTGATCCCACCCACAGGCCATCAGCCTGTAAGCTGGTGTGCACAGCTCAAAGTTGCAGGCAGGTTTTCTCACCAGAGGAAATGTGAAGTTTTATTGTGAAGATTGCCACAAGCAGAAGACACCTGCGGTCTCTGCCAAACGTATGAGCAAAGCTGCGAGAATTCGTAATTATGCTTGCAGGGGCGCCGATCATGGGGGGGTTGGGGGATGCATCCCCCCAAAACTGGAAAGGGTTATTGTCTGGGGGGATTGTTGCCCTTGCCTCATCCCCCGTTAAAATACCCTTTGTTGAATACTTTAATTATCTCCACGATGCCCTCAATTGGCCGACTTTTGTCAATCGGTGTATTTCTCCAATTTTTGTGTGATGTTCGCACCAGCTGGAAGTTGGAATTTGCAATGACGAAACGTGCAATTGAATGTGCCAGTTTTTTTTTCAAAAAGTGCACATTCTGAGCACCTCTTGAGGTTCCATTTTTTCAAAAATTTTCCCCCTTCGGGGAGGGGGAGCCCCCCTCCCCGAACCCCACCCCCGGCGTTGCGCTTCGCGCAACGCTTCGACGGGAACGACATTGCCTTTCTCCGGTGTTGCCCCACAGTCCCCAAAAATTGATTCCCTTTTTTGGTCTCATCTCCCAATCCCAGAGAGCCGTCGGCGCCACTGGATACTGGACAAGTCAAAACACAATGGGAGTTGGCCTCTCCTGGGAAAACCCTCCTTCAGATCGAGACCATTTTTTCGTCAGATGTACAGCATCGGGAAAATTAATGGAACCACTAACGTAAATTAAATGGCAGACATGGTGTTGCCTGATTGGTGTTGCCAAATGGCAAACTTTCCTTTACTTGCATCCTTTTTTCACAAAGAAAAAAGTGTCGTGTTTCATCAACATGTTGTGACATATTCTGTTTCACAAGTTTTGTTTCAACAATTTTATTGCATGTATTTTAGAAAAAACACTTTCGATTATTTTCTTCTTCATTTGGTTGGACAACGAAGGAAAAACTTTGGTGCTAAATTTTCGTCGCGGAATCAAAAATATCATTGACTACCGAAACTGCATTTAAATTGCATGTGTGGTTCCATTAATTTTCCCGGTACTGTACATCCAAAAGTTGCCTTTTCCATTTTCCATAATTTGCAAAAATTTGACTTTTGTTTTTGCAGGTGCAGGGTCTCAAAAACTGTGAGTTTTTTCCTTTGGCCAAAAATGGATTTTTCAAAAGGAAATTTAAATTCCTTACGTTTTCACGAGAATGAAACTTGGTGAAACTGCAACCCAGATTCATGAAGGCAGTCTGACCAGTATACCCACCATGGTCCAATGGTCGCACGGTGTCTGCAGTAATTTTCAGAGGTGGCATAGCGAATTTACAAGACACACTTGCCCAGGAAGACCAAGGGCAGCCACGACCCAGGGTTTTCCTTTTTTTATGTTTTACATGGAAGTGGTCCGGATTCAGTTTAATGTCATTCCTGAACAACAGCAAATGACGTCCGGTGGCAGCGGACTGAAGCTTGGTGGCAGAGCTTCGCGAGGAATTGGTAAAAGTGGGTCCCTGAGGGCCCTCCTTCCAATTCCTTCGCTTTATTTGCAACCGCAACTTCTTTCCGGGGCTGCAAGGAGGGGGTTTTTTATCTGGTCCTCACGGACCGGGGTTTCCCCCGACCTCCAGGGCCACGCTTTGACGTTGGAACCACCCTGGTCCAGCTTAGGCTGGTTTAAATCAACAAAAAAGAAGCAAATGACGGGATAGAACCAATGTGGCACAATTCTCAAAGGTGTTTTTGATCACATCGGCGAAGCCAAGATAAAGCACCTTGCAAATTAAAAATTTCTTACCCTCCGTGACAACACCCATCACGCAAGAACGAGAAAAATTGGGACATGCTTACAGACAACAAATTGGGCTTGGTTGTTCATCCACCAGACGAACCCGACCTGTCATTTCCGACTTCTGGTCGATTCGAAAAATGAAGAAACTCTCAACACGAAGGCGATTTTACCACGTTCAAAACTTGTCAAAAGCAGTCAATTTTTAGAGAGGAGGGGTATACCCTCTTCAGAATATCGTGGAGCCTATAACAGTTCGCTCAAAAGGCTGCAGCTGCGTATTGATGTCAAGTTCGAAGGATTTAAACATGTAAATTAGTTTTAAGAATCTTTCTTTTCCATAAAATGCACCAAGTTGAAGCAGCGGTAGTAGTTTGGAATACCTGCTGACATTGTAGTTTAGAATACCTGCTGATATTGTAGTTTAGAATACCTGCTGACGTAGTTTAGAATACCTGCTGACATTGTAGTTTGGAATACCTGCTGACATTGTCATTTAGAATACCTGCTGACATTGTAGTTCAGAATACCTGCTGACATTGTAGTTTAGAATACCTGCTGACATTGTAGTTTAGAATACCTGCTGACATTGTAGTTTAGAATGCGTGCTGACATTGTAGTTTAGAATGCGTGCTGACATTGTAGTTTAGAATGCGTGCTGACATTGTAGTTTAGAATATCTGCTGACATAGTAGTTTAGGATACCTGCTGACATTGTAGTTCAGAATACCTGCTGACATTGTAGTTTAGAATACCTGCTGACATTGTAGTTTAGAATATCTGCTGACATTGTAGTTTAGAATACCTGCTGACATTGTAGTTTAGAATGCGTGCTGACATTGTAGTTTAGAATATCTGCTGACATAGTAGTTTAGAATACCTGCTGACATTGTAGTTCAGAATACCTGCTGACATTGTAGTTTAGAATACCTGCTGACATTGTAGTTTAGAATACCTGCTGACATTGTAGTTTAGAATACCTGCTGACATTGTAGTTTAGAATGCGTGCTGACATTGTAGTTTAGAATGCGTGCTGACATTGTAGTTTAGAATATCTGCTGACATAGTAGTTTAGGATACCTGCTGACATTGTAGTTCAGAATGCCTGCTGACATTGTAGTTGAGAATACCTGCCGACATTGGACTGGACATGTTGGCACCCTTCCTCTATTCTATGTGTGGCGTGCGGTCAGGGCAGGCAAGGCAGGCGCTGCCTGCCCAAGAAAAATTTCATGAATTGTGCATTTTTAATTTTTTGCAAACATTAGCAACGGGGCCATCAAAGTCCACAAAGCTTGTGGACTGAGCCATATACGAGAAAGGCATACTCTGATTTGCCTTCTGAGTCATCTGAACGACGCCTCAACTGGGAACTCCCTTCCTTCCCGATCCCAACAACCACAGAGGTTACCCTACCCACCCTCTTTCTCGATGGTCTTCCAGACGCAAGCGAATCCACTGCTCCGTTGGCGCATGAGATTCAGAAGAGGCAAGGATGGTTCTGCCTGCTTTCGGGGATCTGCGGGGATCACTCCAACTCGTTGGTTGGATTTGGTTTGTGAAAATATTAGATTCCGGTGTGTGGGCAAAAATTTGTGAAATGAAGAATGAAATCCCAATTGAATATCATCGTGGAGTCATATGGACTGATAGCCATTCGGCTGGTGGTCCGACCATTTACCCTGTTGCACACACCTTCGGCTCGCAAGGAGAACTATGCCCCATAATCGTAGCCCATTTCTGCTCTGCATTCAACTGAAACGACTCGGACCAGTTTTACGGCGTATACACTCCAACCCGCAGGTTTTCCCGGAGAGAGTCATTCTCTGCAGAGCAATGATGTGTGACTTTTGAGATGTGGCTTCTCTGTTGTGTAACCTGCCAAGCCACTATCTTGGACTTGGAGCTAGGTGTTCTTTAACGTGCACAGTGTGATGCTGCACACGGGATCTCCTGCTTAACGTCTCATCCGAAGGAGACGAGGGACTTGGCCACTAAGCCCCCTTCCAGCAGCACAAACTGGGGTACAAGGGTGGTCTCCCATCCAAGCATCATCCAGGCCCAACGTTGCTTAACTTCGGTGTTCTGATGGGAACCGGTGCAAGCCACGAGGTATGCGCTGCTGGCAATATGCTTTTGAAGTCGGTGCCACAATTTGTGAAGCCAATGAATTTCAATTAACTTGTGTTTTTTGTGAAGACACTCAAATGGCACATTTATCACTGAAAATATCGATTTTTCGGAGCTTGCTTTGGAATGGATATTTCGCAAATGCAAATGTTCAACAAAATGGAAATGCAACATTGAACATGGAGATGCCCATTGGATAAAAAGCTTGAAATTGGCTTGCAGCGGCATAGCCAGGCCTGTGCGAACGGGGGGCATGGGGACACTGCTCACCAATAAACTTTCTGCAACCCATCTGGGCGTTGCTTGTTGTGAAAGATTCTTTTGAAATTGCCAAAGTGATTTTTTCCTTTCACCTCAGTTACGAACCACCTCACTGAAATATGTCGTCCACACCTTGCATTGCAGCTCTTCAACTGGATGCAAAAAGATGTGAAAAAATGCTCAGTATTTCAAAAACTTGAGCATTCTGAGCACCATTTGAGGCTCAATTTTTCAAAATTTCTTCCCCTTTGGGGAGGGGGACACCCGCCCTCCCCGAACCCCTCCCCCAGCGTTGCGCTTCGCGCAACGCATCTTCAACGACACTGCTCTGGACAATGCCTGCCTGCATCTGGCACCCACCGGCCACCACACGCCACTGATGTGCAGTGAAATTGAAACCTGACTGAAAACAACATGGACCTCACCCAATCCGATCTGCAGGAACAAATAATTAAATAAAGCAGGCACAAAAAAACAACAGGAACAAAGAAAATAGAAAAAAAGAAAACCGTTTGTCGATGCCACGACACAGAGAAAAGGCACACCCTGTGCCGTCAGATGAAGCAAATGGGGGACACAATTGCATGGCTCAGAAAACAGCTTTTTCCTGAAAATGTTTCGATCTTGCCATTGTGTCCCCCCCTAATAAACGACACAACCCAAAGTTTCAGATTAAAAAATTGATAAAAACAGCAAATTTAAATTTTTTCCTGTGGACAGACTTCTTGGGCTTCTGGTGCACCCACCCCCACACATTACCATACCCTCAAGTAATCTGTTTATGCATCAAAAATGCATCGATTGGGGATCTTGAAATGTTGCAGCGCGGACGTCCCGGTCTTTGGAAATCAAATAAACACACACGCAAATCAAATATCGGACAACGACGCAACTCTGCAAAAACTCTGCTTTGCATTGAAAGTTTTCCGTTTACCACTTTTACCTTTGTTGTATTGTGGCACCTTTGTTTCTTTCAACTTGGACGACGGATACAACAGTCAAATGGAAAAATATTCGAGGATGCGATGCACATCGATGTTCCCCCCCTGGTTAGTGGTTCCACTGTTTTTTTGAAAAATTGTTTATTCGGGGGGCCAATCGAACGACTGCAGACCTGTGTGCGGTCTGTCACACCGCACGCAGGATCGTGTTTTAAATGCCTCCTTGAGTTTGGAAAAATCGTTTCTTGGACCCTTTTTCCAGACTTCCAGAGACGAGTCCTCAAAGCCCAGAAACGAAATGAACCATTTTTTTTTCACTGGAGCCACCGCTGGACCCGGCCCCATCGTCGCAAACTTTCCAGACACTGGAGATTTTTGTCGGAATTATAAAACGCACGGGGCAAGTTAATTTCCCATCTGGCATGCGCTGCAAAAAGCATTCCTTCGTGAAATGCGTTTTGCGGCGCATGGAAATGGAGAATTACATTGCCTCGTGCTTTAAAATTCTGACAAAAATATCCCATGTCCCGCCAATTACTGAACACTCCGTACAAAAATAAATATGCTCAGGTGCATAAGACAAAACAGAACAGGCCAGAATCAGCTGGATCAATTGGAATTTTAAAGATTTTATTGCCAGCATCAATCACAAAAATTATTTCAACATGCCAAATCATGCAGGTGTGTCAATGAAAAAATAACAGTCTATCAGTTTCAGTGAAAATCACCTGCTGATTGCCAATTTGGTGCGGGCTGAAAAGGTGAACTGCGCCTCGGTTAAATTTCAAAACATTCTGGGAGAAACGGAAGTGACAGAACAATTTCACAAGAAATGTGTCGATGTTTTTATTGAGGACAGTCGAAGAATTTGGGTCAAAGACGGCAGATTTTGTGGGTAAACCTCCAACCCAAGAACAGCCCCACCACACACACACAGCCAATCATCGCGTTTGCATTGCAATTTGCATCGAACTTTTTGTCAAACTGCATAGAGCCCGCTTGTTAGAGGAAAAACTCTTCGCGGATCATGTTTCTTGTCTCACTTTCGAAAGGGGAAAATGCAGACAAGAACATTGAGTATCCGGCAAAATTCGTTCGCGGAAAAATCCCCGACAAGGGGCTGATTGGACACTTCCATCTGAAAGGTGTGTCAATAATGTGTTCATCTCTTGAGCATGGTGATTTCCAAGACACCAGACACGCGAGCGGCGATGTGTGAAAGGGACCGGTGACTGGGGCAGAACGAACTGAGGCAGAATTGGACTGAGGCAGAATTTTTGCATTTTTGGAGGCTGATTTTTTCTTTTCTGCGCGTTAGGTTAGGTCAGGTTAGGTTAGGTTTAGTTAGGACAGGTGTAAGCTACCACCTCCAAGCAAAACCTCCCTCCAAAACTCCCTCCTTTGTCCAATTCTACCTCAGTCCAATTCTGCCTCAGTCCACTTCTG
The DNA here is from genome assembly GCA_030068105.1 of Sinentomon sp. SZTP_YWyxl. Taxonomy (NCBI): domain Eukaryota; kingdom Metazoa; phylum Arthropoda; class Protura; order Sinentomata; family Sinentomidae; genus Sinentomon; species Sinentomon sp. SZTP_YWyxl. The sequence goes on from JASGXE010017593.1 coordinate 21,564, forward strand.
CCTCAGTCCGTTCTATCCCAGTCCCCCGATCCGTGTGAAAATGTGAGATGCGAAATTTGAAAAATATTTGAAGACCCATGGAAAATGGGCGGTCTTTCACGAATGGCATGTTTTCATTCGGCCAATGGTGTTCGATCAGCTGTTTGCAGACGACGCCATGTTTGTTTACATTTTTGTTCCACTTCGCATTCGCATCATTGTTGTTTCCAGTGATGCCAGATCGCGGGTTTTCCCGCGAAATTCCGCTGGTTTTTGAGCTTCACCGCGGGAAAATTTTGGGTTTCGCGGGTTGCGGTTTTTTCGCGGGTTCGGCTCCGCAGTCCGCGGTTTTTCCGCTTGTTTTTCCAGCAGATTGTTTTTTGTTCTTGGTTTCTGGTTTTACCAGTTTTTGGTGGATTTCTCGATTTTTTCCTGTTTTGGAACATTTCATTTTGCGAGCAAAAATTCGATTCATCCATTGACTGTCTGAGTTGATTTGGATTCATGACAAATTCTTTTCATTCATTCATGATTCACAAGTCGCATTTGACCAACGGCAATTTCCGCTTGTTTTCAGAGCTTCCCCGCGGGAAAATGTTGGGTTTCGCGGGTTGCGGTTTTTTTGCTGGTTCGGCTCCGCAGTTCGTGGTTTTCCGGTTGTTTTTCCGGCAGAAATTTTTGTTTTTGATTTATGGTTTTTGGTGGAGTTTTTCCATTTTTTTTTCTCATTTTGCAACAAAGTTGCCTTTTTTGCGAGCAAAAATTCAATTCATCCACTCACTTTCTCCTCAGAGTTCGTGATTCTTTCATCATTCATTCGCTGTTCGCGAATCGCATTCCACAAATCGCATTTCATTTCTGAACAACGGCAGAAAAAAAGCAGCATTGACCGCGAAAAATTGACTTGCTTTGCTGGTGAAATTCGACATGACTCTCGCTGATTTTTTGCATGCAATAAATGCCAACTGCAAGATGTGAGATGCATGGATTTCCAAATAACGAGAAAATATTGAATGGGCAGAGGTGGAAAACTTTTTCTGCGGCGTGGGTGTCAATGTGGTTGGAGAAATCTTTTATGATGTCCAGAGGTTCCTTTGCCCACAATGTTCGGTGTCAGTTCTGTTGTCACGACTAACGAACCTTTCATTTCAGAAATTGGGTGAAATGTCAGATTTCCCGCAATTGTGTGTTTTTGAAGGCCGCGGTTTTTTGGCTATTTTCTGAAATTTCTTGCGGTTTTTCCGCGGGTTTTTCACAAAAATCTTGCGGGTTTTGAAAAAATCATCTGGCAACACTGGGTTTCTGCGTCTCTCATTTTTTTCGCCAACCCCTCAAACCCCTGCTCTGTTTTTGCTCTTGCCACGTGCCGTGCCCTCTTGTTTCATTCGCGTGTCACCCTTGCTTTGTGTCCTCGTGCCGCTTGTTTTCGGGACCAGGATCGCACTTCGCAGTTTGAGAAATTCCGTGTTGGGTTTCATTGTTTTGTTTTGGCTTTGCTGCTTGCAAAAGTTGCTTTGTTTCATTCTGGCTTCACGCTTTGCTCTCGTTCGCACTGGCAAAGTGGCAACAAGTGATTTTTGTGTTGAGGCCACCTGTCAACCTTTGGAGTAGCATGTTTCGGAGACGGTACACAACAGTCTTGCAGCACGAGGTCGGTTGACAACGTGCAACCATGCTTGGTCTAAATTGTGACATTTCTTTCAAATCTCAGATCCCCTTTTTTCGGGTGTGACTAAAACGCTGAACCTGCTTGTCTTGCTTGTCCTGCTGGAAACAGGGTTCGCCCCGGTTTAAACCCCCCCGGTTTTAACAGGGGGTTTTAACCGGTTTTAACCGGGCTGTGCAAAACTGAAAAACCCAAGGGAAAAACCCAGGGTAATTTCCAGGGTTTTTTTCAATTCGGAATGAAAAGTTTTTGAAGTTTTACATTGTAATTTTTGTAGCCAAATAAAATAGGAATGAAATATCATTGGGTTTTCATTGTTTAGGTCTGAAAAAACTGAAAAACCCAGGGTAATTTCCAGGGGTTTTTTAATTCGGAATGAAAAGCCATTGCAGTTTTACATTGTAATTTTTGTAGCCAAATAAAATAGGAATTATATATCATTGGGTTTTCATGTTTAGGTCTAAACTAACCTAACCTAACTCCTACATGGAAAATTGGAAACATGAAGACAGTAAGAAAGAGCAACCATGGAAGAGTGTACCTATTCTTATCTTTCTTTGCATTATCTCAATTTCCCAATCCTACTTAATTCCTATGCCTAACCTAACCGGACCCTGAATAAAAAATACAATAAGGCAGGGCTGTGGTATGGTGTATGGTATTGTAATCTACAACTTGCAAGTACAAGTACCTACTGCTACTGCACACAGCAGCAAGTGCAACTAGCCAAATCATAGGCTTTCAAATCGAATCTCTGTGAAATCAAATGAGACACGGCATGTGAAATGGTTGAACATTATCCGAATCTCTTTTTAAGATTGGAAAAATCCGGCTTGATGGTGTACTGGAATTTTTTGCGATTTGATCTGGCTCTGGGCTCTAGCCCCAAAGCGAATTTTTGCAAATCGCTACACAAAATCTCGAATCGAACACTTTCCAATGAATGAAATCCTTCATCCTTGCCGGGCTAACATTCCAATCGAGGTTTTCGAGTTCGAATCGTTGTTTTTCTAATCGAATCCGAACAGGACCGGAAGAATCGACATTTTGAATCAAACAATCAAAGCGAATCTTTGATGAGGATGAAATGTGTCAAACTTCGCACAGCGCATCCCCAGCAAAAAACGAAAAATCCAAAAATAGGAAAAACCCATTAAAACCCGGTTTAAACCGGAAAAACCCGGGGGGCCGGGCAAAATTAAAAAACCCAGGGTTTTTGCGAACCCTGGCTGGAAACCTGCTTGTCCTGCTGGTAATGGTTAAATAGGTTAGATTATTGTTAGATTAGGTTATCCTAACCTAAACTAACCTCACCTAACCCTAACCTAACCCTTACCTGGCCATTACCAGCAGGACAAGCACGACAAGCAGGACAAGCAGGTTCAGCGTTTTAGTCACTTCCCCTTTTTTCTGCTTCTTTTTTCCCTTTCCTTCTGTTTTTTCTCTCTCTTTTTCTTTCCTTCTTTTTTTTCTTTTTGTTTTTTGTTTTTGTTTTTTTTTTTTTTTTTACAGACCTACATCCCTCTCTTCTCGTAAGGGTGGTCCCTGAAAACCGGACAGCCGGACAGGACTGCCGGACAGGCAGAAAGGACCGCCGGACCGACCCGGACAGGTTAGGTTAGATTAGGTTAGGTTAGACTATCCTGACCTAATCTAACCTAACCTAACCTGTCCGGGTCGGTCCGGTGGTCCTGTCCGGCAGACCTGTCTGGCTGTCCGGTTTTCAGGGACCACCTCTCGTAAGTTCTATTTTGTTACCTACTTTTTTTCACTTTTGTGTATTTTTTGAGATTGTGAATGTCTATGCATGAGGATATGAGTGTTAGATGGTTGCTCAATGTTGGTTCTTGCCGGGTTGTGTATGTGTGTGTGTCTACTTGTGTGTCTGAAATGGTTGCTATATGACTAGGCCCCGTCCACATTCCGATGATCTCTTCGCGGTCCTTTCCCCTCCTTTTCCCTTTACCCCTCCTTTCGATAATGCAGCCGAAGGTCGCGTTTCCTTCCCATCCCATCTCCTCCCTTCCCTGGTACCTATATGATGAACCTCTGCTGTTCACAATTGATGATTGCCTTTATGGCATGAAAACCTGCAGAACAGAGTAAATCTGATACCGATACCGAATATTTTCGAAACTGACCAACGCTGAACCTGTTTGTTTGCATTTTTTCTTTCTTGTTTTTGGAAGTTTTTTTTTTTGAGATGGGCATCTTTTTTTTTATTGGCACCACCATACTTTTTAGTTTTTATGCCCCTATTGTGGGCGAATTGTTTCCGGAAATCAAGGCAACGAATTGCTCTCTAGCATTCCTGTCCTTATTATTATTAATACTGGGGACAGAGTCCCCCCGCCGATGAGTTCGAAGGACAAAGAGTCCGGAGTTAGAAGGTAAAATCCAACGCCAATGGACCGACGAAAATGAGCAACAGATCAGTGCACCAGGCACCACGTCAAGACGTTAAAAATAGACATTGCTCGAAAGAGGACAGCGCATCGGTTTCCAAATATGGTGGAGGAATAAAGTCTGGCGATGCAGACAAATTGCCAATGGGCAATTATTTGTTGGTGACAATGTTCATTTTTCACACAATGTTAAAAAGAAAATAAAAGTCAAAAAGCACAGGTCATACCTTGCATAAATGGTCAGATGCAGATGTCATCAAGTGTCCAGAGTGGAAGAGGTGAGCAGTTCCTTGCGATCATAGTTTCTTTAAATCGCCACTGGGACTTCCAATCGGACGGTCCATTAAATTACTGGGACTGAATTAAAAACAGAACAGCGGCGAACTGCTGGACTGGACAGTTTTTCAGGGACCAACTTCCAACCGAGTTCAGTGTTCATCATGGAAGTGCACCAAATACCTACATTTCAATACATACCTAGGTTCTAGGTACGCACCTACCTGCCCAATTTGTGGTCATAGGTACCTACACCTACGATTCGATTTGGGCCGAATATTTGTCTTTGCAGGCTTCTGTCCTCAAAGGCAATCTTGCATCCCCATAGGTAGGTAGGTACTCGGATTAGAATGTCTTTGATTGCCTGTACAAGCAATAATCATAATAGTTGAAGTCAGAGGTAGGTATACAGAGTACAGACACAGGTTCTACCTGTGGCAGGTACCGTAAAACTGCCAAACTTCGCTCAATTTTCAGCTGTTCTTGTAATTCACCAAATTTTGGATTTTAAAATTGTTTTTTTTTATTCTGGCAATTTTCCAATGGGACCTCATAGTGTCTGCCCAGTGCATAAGCAAGTTAAAACTTGCTTTGCATTTGGCAAAAAAATTTGTTTGAAAAGTGAGCGAAGTTAGGGTAAAAAAAGTCCAAACTTCGCTCACCACATGCTTTTTAAATGTCCCGAGTGATGTATGGCCGACATGATACATAACTTTGCTCGATTTTTGGCGTTTAAAAAAAAAGAATATTTTTGGAGCATTTTGGTGAAAATTTGACATTTCTAGCTATGATACTTTTCAAGTTGTGGGGTTTTAAAGATTCCGGTTATTATTGCGCAATAGAAAAACTTGCAATTTGAGCCACTAAACATAAGATTGTTCCATTCAATAGACTGGGTTAAAAGTGCCAGAAAAAAAAAATTTCAACAAAAATTATCAGTAAAAATTGTCATTGAAATTCAAGCTCTTAGGTGGTGCTGCAGCTGATGATTTTGACCAGATGTTGTCACTTGCAGGAAACTGACCAATTTTCGCCCAAATATTGCTAATCAGAAAAAACTGAAAAACATTCCTTATTGCTGAAAATAGATGCACTTGGTGACAAAAATGTGCAAGTTTCTGGAACAGGAAAGTGTGGGACCTACCTAGTAACAACCTACCTACCTACTTAGGTACCTACAGGCTACATTGATTGTCTATTGGTTGGCAGATAGGCCTATCTAACTAGACAGTCGGTACTTCCAGTGCCTAGATTGTAACTAGTTTTTCTCCTGGGCATTATTTGGAATGTTTGACTCAATGCCTTTGCGGTCCAAATAGTCTACGATAATTTCCTTTATCATCCCAGTCAGCCAACTGTTGTATCATGTCAATTTGTGTTTCTTCGGTAGATGTTAAAAAAACACTTGGTCTCCCCACATCTTGGGAATGGCGACCGTGGTACCAACTTGTCCTTGAGTGTTGAAAATGGCACCTTGAAATGCTGTGATGCATTGTGCAGAGACCAGCCTTTGATGACAACTGCAAAGCCGATTCAAGATTATGTTTCTGGTATCCACGATATCGGCGTTTATTCGACTGTGGCTGCTATCCCTCAGGTTTCACCCTTTTTTTTTTTGGTGGGCTTAGAGATTGCCTGCAGTGGTTCCAGATCTTTGCAAGAATATATCTAACCAAGTTAGGTTCCTATGTGATAGGAAAAGGGAATAAATTACCAACCTACCATTGTTATGGGTACTTACATTTGAATATGCTGTCATCTTCCAAAGTTCGCTCAATGAGCGAAATTAGGTTTTTCGTACTAAAATTGACATTTTCAATCATAGACATTTTGCATACAAACAGCATCATAAAGTGATAACTTCTCGAAAATTATGGTCGATTCTATCCAATGGGACCCTTACTAACCATTCTGGCATGATTTTTTTCGAATTTTTCTTTTCACATCTTCTCCACAGAGGATTCGGGAAAGGACCTTCATTTTTTCAAGCAATTTGTACAAAATTGCAAAAAATGCGAAAAATAATGACCCTTTTTTAATTGACGCCATGCAATTGGAATGCCTGAAGTATTACCAAGAAAAATTGGCCCCTGCATTTTTTTTGTAAAAAATTCCCTTGTGTCGAAAATGAGCATTAATTTAAGGTCTTCTTGGCTGAGCGAAGTTATGGGGCCGGGCGGAATTAGGCAGTTTTACGGTACCTACCTACCTACCTCTGACTTGTGATGAAAATCATGTGGGGTAAACACATTTGAATTAGACAATTAATAAATAACCCAAATCTACTGCACACGTTCAGTTTCACGGGAATTGGTGACAATGCCCCTGGATCCAAGACGCCTGCATGAGTCTGTTCTGTCTGAACTTGATGCTTTTTTCCCATCAAAAGTTGTTGAGTTTTTTGTTGAAGTGATCAGCAACAGCACCACAAACAGCAAAAGTACCTAGGTTCCTCTTTTGAACTTCCCTTGGTTTTTACTTTGTCTTTTGTTCCCACCTCTTGAGTCTCGAGGTGCAACCTGCCCTGCAAGCTTAAATCCTGCAAGGCCTAATCATAATATTAATTTTTTATTACCTTCAATAGAATTTAGATTTAGACAGTTTACGACTTTTGCTGTCGCCTAGGTGGTCCACACACCTGCCTGACTGTATCTGGGAGTGCTTTGGCCTTATTGGTTGAAATGGGTCTCTGACCCCTGTTTTTACTGAGAGTGAGAATGATCAACAGAATCTTTAGGTGCCTGAGCCACTGCATTTGATAATGGTATCTTTGTGACACATACGCATACGAGTACCTTGGTACCGACCAACGGGATCATGGCTCAGCACATAAAGAGTCTCACAACTTCGCAACTGAAATTCTTGTTGTTACTCCGGGATTCATTGGTGAAAACAGTGAACGACGCTGTGGTATCCCTTGCTGCCACCAAAAAGTTGAATGAGAAAATTGGTTCCGGAGAAGGTCAAAGTGATACTGATAAGGTGATTCATTCAGAGTCGGTAACGAGCCCAAGTCACCATGTCAACTTTCCGACTGCAACCAGCAGAGGACATCCCAGTCGGAGTGATTTAGACACTTCCATTGCTGCATCAGTTCCCAGTGAAAGGCCCGAGCAGGTTAGAGATGCCCTGCCACCAAAGGTCGAGGAAGTGAACCAGGGCCAGCCTTCAATTCTCAACCTCAATCTACCGTCATATCTGGCAAATTTGAAGATGTCTTTTTCAAAGGGCGAACAAGATGCTAAGGTCGATGCAATTCCAAAGTGGAAGCTCAAGAAGAGAGACATCATATCACAGGTTTGTGAATTATTGTGCTCATGACAATTTCGTTCCTGTGGGGTTTGTGTTAAGTTTTTTAGTTTTTGCATTTAGGAACAGAAGTCTTCTGGACATTTTGTTTTTGATCATGCACAGTCTGAACGATCTTCAGGTTGTCATAGAAGAACCACTCATTTTCTGCACATTTTTTGGAAAAGCAAATCATTCAGTTAGAATAATTATTTTCCCTACCTGGGTAATTCTAGGAGAATTTCAGTTTTTTAGTACACTTTAGCCCGTTTTTTGTCTATTTGCACCTTGCGGCAAGAATTACGATTTGAGGGATTTTAAATTTTTTTGCCTGGTTTAGTCTGTTTGTTGTCCGTTTGCAACACATTTGGTTGCTGCAGACTATGCTTGGCAGTCAAATTGTGACATTTTCAGTTTTCTTCCCTGTTCGAAATTGGGAGCCAAAAGCAACCATCGGTGGAAGGAAAATTCTTGTTTTTGCGCATGGTAATATTCATGCCTCATGGAGATCAAAAAGTTATTGATGATCCTTGGACCTTCACGGTCATGCAATATGCAAATTCCACTTTCTATGACTTGAGTTACCTACATTTTTTCGTTTCGATGAATTGAGTTATTTTAGTTTCTCCATTCTGCATGACCAGTCAGCCATTTTCATTGTTCAATGTCCAAATTTTTGATCATTTTTGGCAGTCATATGAGGTGTGATCTTCCTACCCATTGAAACATCAATGGAAAATAAGTCCGCCCACCTACCTAAGCTAAAATCTGATCTGACCCACCTAACCTTCCTTCCTTCCTTACATCAATCTATTCATACTTCCTGGCATCAGCCTGACGCTCACCTGCTGATATACGTAGCCTACCTACATGTAAGAGCAGATCACACCTCATATGTAGCCTATCCCTATTTTTACCACAGCTCAATTCTTTCCAAATTTAGATCTAGGAGTTTGAAATTTCGCAGCAGCCAAGTTTTATGACAGAGGACTGAACTTCGATTGGCATTTGCACCAAAAACAAAAAAAAAAAAAAATCAAAATGACTTTTCGCCGTGAAAGGCCAGAATTCGGAAAAAGAGCAAAAAGCATCAAAACTGGAAAACTTTGCCTTTGCTTGTGCGGTTTTGAAAAGAAAATCCATACCTTCACTCATTTTGACTCAATTCCCTTCACGAGGAGCCCAAATATTACACCAAAATTAACTCATGAAATGCAAAAAAGTGCCAAAACTGGAAACACTCTGCCTTTGTTTGGGCAGGGAAAATCTCTTGGCACCTACATTCATTTGAAAAATTTCTTCGCAAGGAACCCCAATTTTACACCAAAATAAACACCTGAAGTGCAACATTTCTTGAGCTTCTGGGGGGCTTCTCCCCCTGACCTACCCTCCAGAGCCCCGGATCACACTTCTTTCTGGCAGTCCCCCTCCCCGAATAAGAATTCTGATTGCGCCATTGACAGCTGGGCAGAGGATACAATAAAAAACTGATTGAAAGCTACGAGTTCAGTATAGAAAGGAAAGTTCATTCCACTGTAAATTTGAATGGGGTATTTAGTGACACTTATCCAGTTTTGTTTTGCTGTGTTAACTTGTTAAGTGAATTATTGTGTCCGTCCTTTTGTTTTTGATTTTTGTGACCTGGCGGTTTACGCCAGAACCCTTCGGAGACCTGTCTGTCAATAAACCAAGGTTGTCGAAACAATTTCTCGCCTACACCAAAAAATTGGTGAAACCAACCCTGTTCCCATGTCACCTGCTGGATGAGTTACTGTCAGGACAAATCTGGCTGGGGTCTTCTGTTAGGGTCATGGTTGAATGCATTCCTCGAGAACAGTTTCATTTTTGACCAATTCCATTTTGACCTCTCATTTTTTCTCCATCGATTTTCAACTCATTTCAGACAAGCATTGATGGGCGCACAAAATACTTGGCCATGTCCTTAAATCAGTCAAAGTCCGTGCCTGATTCATTGAAGTTGAGAAGGTTGGAAGATTTTTGCCAACACATCCGAAAGTTTCCACAAGCCCAGGGTTTGGCAGTCAAGGTTGGTTCGGTTTGGTAATAGGCACATTTGTTGCTTTTTTTTCTTCATGCTATCATCAGGGACACAGGCCCATCTGTCACCTCCACGCGGCCAGGAATGCTTTTTGGGAGAATGCCAGTTTTGTATGCCTGTGTTGCTTTTTTGACAACAAAAAACCACAAAAATGTAGGTCAAATGCTCTTTCTTGTCAGAATGGCCCCGGTATGGTTCAGTTCAGACATTGTAAATAAGAATGGTTTCGAACTGTTTTGGGGCTGTCAGAGCTCATTTTGGCAAATCTTTTATCGGTGTGCAGGAAGCCTCTTCAAAGCTGGAGTGGAATGTGGATGTGTGACTTGCTTCTTATCCATTGCTCTTGGTGATCGGTGACAGAGGTAAAATACTGAGAGCAGGCCTATGTCATTGAGAAAAGGCATTGTTGCCCTTACAGTCTTGGCCTTGGGATGTGCTGATGCTGAGGGCATGAAAGCAACATGGTAGGTAAATTGACTTGTGAACACGTGGCAACCAGGTCGGCTCAGCAGTTAACACCTGCCTGAACAGTAATCTCCTTTGAATAATTTGTCCAGTATACTGTTTTTTACCTATTTAGGTACCTACCTACATCAGAAAAGGTAGGCAGTGACTATATGGATGTTATATCCTAACCACCTCAACCTGCATTGAAAATTAAATAACTTGCCACTGGCTGTGTTGTTTAACGCGGTGACTATTTTTCCAGTATTCATGGGTAAGCAATTGTGCTCAATAGTGGACAGTACAGTTTCAAATAAAATATCAGTACATTGTTACTATCATCTCCAGAGAAGGTGCTGAACCTTCTCATCATGCCTTCTGCAGCACAAAAACCATTTTATAATCTGCAGAATCGACATTTTTAAATATGTGCGCACCTGCTACAGCCAGCGTTATCATTTTGCCCGCAGTTTCTTGACATTTATTTAGTTTCTTAGAGACTTACCAACCTGAGTAGGTACCTAGCAAAATTAAACGAGTACCGAGCTCCACAATGTTCAGGTCTGCCACATGTCCCGTGACAACCCCTGAAAGGCGACAAACAATTATTTTGTCTTTTTGGCTTCTTTCTGCCTACTTTAACAGTTTTGAGTTGCGTGGTCTGTTATTCTACACCACAGAAGAAAAAGCACCCCCGTAATGCACGACAAGGGCATACAGTTGTTTGCTTCAGACTTGAGCTGAACAAACAGGATTATCTCGAGGACTTTTCGTGGACCCAGTGTAGCTACCCACAAATGCACTGGGTACCACCTAATTTTCTGGCAACTGTGTTCTGCAACTTTTGGTGTTCTTACAATGCCAAAGATTAAGATGAACATCGATCAAATCTGAATGGTGTACTCGGTTTTTGTTTCCATTTATTTTTCTCATTTTATCACCCCCTTTTCAGCTAGGAGCAATTCCCTTCCTCCTCAGAATTCAGTCAATCAGTTCCGATAGTTCAGTTTTAGAGTTGTCAAGAGAGGGTCTGTCATTGTTGGGCTACACAGAACCTGTGATCGGTCGTGGCATCCGGGTGTTGTCAATTGACGGTGGAGGAACGAGGTTTGTAAATTTTTGTTTATGTTCATGTTCTCCCGCTCGGCGGCTCCAAGAGGAAAAAGGGTTAGCGAAGGGAAGAGTTCAATGCAGGCTGCAACTTCTGCCAGGCCTCGACGAAAGTGTTATCTGATCTAGAAAGTGGCTGCCATCTTTCTAAGCTACTGACGCTGGAGAAAATGGTGCTTGTTAAAATATGAGTTTCCCTAGTCCTAACATGACGGAGGAATAATAATTGTATGAGCAGGAAGGTCCGGGACGACCGGGGCAATGTCTTAAGTTGTGGTTGAGCGATCATGGTGTTCGGTACAGTGTCCTCCAAAACACGACATGCTTGCTATTTGTACAGTCAAAGAAACAACAATGGTAGGCGAAAAAACAAGTAAATTTCATTGGATCATATGTGTCATTATTGTTCCTATAACTGTATGTCCATCCCCCTGAAAGAATGCCTGCAGCCATGGCCAGGCACGGCACATCCATGATAATGGACATGTAGTTACAGAAACATTAGGTAGATACTAAACCTGCTCTGACAGAAATCCTTGTGCTGTTAATCCGAATGCCTTTCTGGATGGAAATTCAGATTGGCGAGTGAAATTTTACTTGACCCTACGAAATCAGATGAAAGGGACAGAAAAGCCTGATTTTTTTAGAGTTTCAGCATGTTCCTTGGACAAAATTACATACCTAGGCATAGTGGCGGCGGAATAAATGTACCCACACAAGTGTTTTTCCTATTTTTTACTGTGGCCTCCGAATCTTTTTTTATTTCTTTTTATTCTTATGCAGGCGGGAGAAATTAAAGCACCAGATTTCAACAAAGCGTTCTAGAGGTGTCAGATTTTGACCTCGGTTACAAAAGAGAATCTTTAATTTCTGCAGCACAGAATTTTTGCCAAAATCTGAACTGTTGCAATTTTTTACATGTATGAGTAGGTACATTAATGTGTAATTCCGACGCCGTACCTATGCACCAACTTTCATCTCTCTCCTGCTCCGACTTTCTGAGAAAAGGAACATTAAAGTTTGAAAAATGTGGTTGTGAGAAAATCGACGGTAAAGGATCGGTGAAGAACAATTCGCAATTTTTCCAATTCTGCAAATGATTTGAAAGATCTGCAATTAATGAACAAAGGCAAGAAAATAGAGCGAAATGTGTTGTAAAAAAGCCGAGAAATACATTTTTTTGATCAGTGTACAGTAGCGAGAAAATTACTCGTGCCATAAGTACATGCCAGTTTTTCGATCTTTCAAAGAAAACTGGGAGAGTTGTGTAGATTTCAGAATCAAGAATTCGGATTTTGTTGCACAGAAATATGCGTCAAATCATTGCTGCAATGCCGATTTTGATGGGATTGAGATCTTTCCGAAAATTCGAGAGAGAAAAGCGACCATATGTGGTACAATTAATTTTCTCGCCGCTGTACAAAATTTCACTGCCGTGGCTTCATGTTTGCTCAGAAATTCTCTCATACTTGCTCTCTCTGAGCTGCTGTTGTCTGATTGACAATTCTCATTTGTATTCCCCCACAGAGGTCTAATTGCCATTGCTGTGCTACGGAAGATGCAAGAACTAACGGGGTTGAGAGTCCACGAGATGTTTGATCTGATATGTGGAGTCAGCACCGGTTCAATCCTGGCCTGCCTGCTGGGAATGCAGAGGATGGAGTTAGATGCATGCGAACAGCTCTATCGTGATATCAGCACAAAGGTTTTCACTCAGAATGCACTCAAGGGAACGAGTAGTCTTGTTTGGAGTCATTCTTACTACAACACGGGACTGTGGGAGGAAATACTGAAGAGCCACGTCGGAGAGAAGAGCATGATTGAATCTTCGCGTGTTTCCGGATCTCCGAAGGTGGGTGACTGGCTCCGAAGTAGTTTTGATTTGAAGGCTAGGAGAGTGTTTTGTCATTTAGAAATGATTTAAAATTGTGTCCTCAGTGGCTTTGGATTGCTGGAAGTATCGGCAGAAATTCCTGATTTCATTCGCCATTCTGAAGGCAAATGCAAACTCACAGGTGAAGTCGTCGTCTGCTACAATGGGCTTTCGTTTTGGGTGATATCATAATTTGAGAAAAAAGTGACTATTACAATCACTCGAAACCAAAACGCAGAATGAACAGTGGTTGGGAGCTGAGCACAGAACTGCTTCCGAAATATCTCGCATTTCAAAATGTGGGCAAGTTATGGATCTTAGCACATTGAGCACAAAAATGGACGCATCTCCTAATTTTCCCAACTTGAACACACCTTCAGCTCGACCACCAATTCAATGGATAGATTTGTGTTTGGAAAAATTTCATTTTTACACACAACGCTTATTTCTTCTTGTTGCATTTAAAGATGCATCCGTCTGTTGAATTGGCATTGAGTTGAACCTGAGGGAGAGTTGCAGTGGGGAACATGGCCGAAAGAGAAATAATACGCAATACATCCTGTGCATCACTGTTAACACGGCCCTTCTGGTGCCCAACGTTCGATGGGTTCATGCACATTTCAAACCAAAATTTATTCTCAATCCAGGTTGCAGCCATCTCAGCTATTGTCAACCAGATCAAGGTGATGCCGTACATTTTCCGCAGCTACAACTTACCCTATCGAAGTCTTTCTCATTACGACGGGAGTTCAGAGTATTTCTCGTGGGAAGCAGTGAGGGCATCCGCAGCTGCACCGACCTACTTTCAGGAGTTTCTTCTTGGCGATCGACTGCACCAGGTTGGTTGGGTTGTTTCCCGTTAGGCTGGTTGGGGCTATCGAACTCAATAGAGGAAGCGTAACAGCGTACTTTGTTATGTGAGAAAGAAGGAATGTGACATCCAAATGTGGTGCAAGGCACTGCCGGTTGCAAGTGAAAAATGATTGGGGTCGACCAGCTTGTCCTCGGGGGGAAACCATCATCTAACTTCCGATGAGAAGACAGGAAGCAAATCCAAACTGCTATTCAGAGGGCAGCTTCGATAGCAAGAAATAAATTAAAATACTTGCGGAATTGATGAGCAGACTTATCCGTTTATTGACAGAAATACCTGGTAACGTGCTGTTCTGCTTCTGCTTCCTGGAGCTTCTTGAGACTACCTAAGACCTGGGAATGAACTGATAACAAAAAAGGAATGCAGTGTTCATCAAATTTTCCAGAAATCACAGCTTCGTTTCAGTCTGCCCCTCACACTTCATCAGTTTCCAACTTGAAAGGGAGGACAATAATTATTGTGGTGGCATTGGGATGCTCCGATGGCGTTGGAATGTTGATTAGTTTTCGGTGCTGGTTTCACATGGAATGGTACCTTCTTGAATGCAAACCTTGATTTCTTTACAGAACGACTTTCTGTTTTTAAGTGTGATCAATTCAAAGCCAGAAATTGGGGTTCATATTGCCTGCGAATCAACACCACTGGCCTCCATCTCATGTGGTAGGTATCTGATGAAGTGTTGGGGGGACAGACAGAAAGTCTGCAATTTCTGGAAAATTTGATCATCCATTCCAGTTAATTTTGTCATTGTTTATGTGAGCTGCGCATTCTGGCTCTTTTGCAGAAGGGCGGCATTGTCGGAGATCAAGGTGTTTGGCCCTGGCTTAGCTCGAACCCCTCAGTACGAATTTTGAATTGTTTTTGGTGCTGCTTTCTCATGGAATGGTGCTTGTAAGGAAACCATTTTCAACTTGTTACCTACTTAGGATGGAGGAATCATTATCAACAACCCGTGTGCCGTGGGCATCCATGAAGCACGTCTGCTGTGGCCAAACTCCAAACTGGAATGTGTCATTTCGTTGGGGACTGGTCGATTCCATCCAATTGAGCTTCAGCTGAGTTCCAGTGCTAATGGAAAACAGAATAAGGGACTCACTCTGTCATGGAGGAACAAGTTTGCCAAGATCTTGGACAGTGCGACTGATACGGAAGGTGAGAGGAATTTTGCAGTATCATGCTTTGCTTTCTTTCATGTTCTTCTCCATTACAGTTCTCTATCGCCCGTATTCCCCATTGCAACTCACCTTCAAGTTCAACATTCAACAGAGCCAATTCAACATACGGATTCATTTTTTGCAACAATGGAAAAAGGTACCTAAGTGTTGTGCATAGAAATGAAATTTTCACAACACAAATCTATCTATTGAATTGGTTATTGAGGTGAACCTGAAGGTTCGTTGCAATGGAGAATACGGCTGTATGTTTGTCTAGATTTGGATCAAGCCAATTTGACTGACGTTTTATTATCTCGTCAGGATGGCAGCTGTAGATTCACAACAAGCAATTGGCAGGCACCATCCAGCAGGTTGAAACAAGCATTCGCCAGTGGGGATGAGGAATGGATGTGGCACCCTCAGTGGAGGTCCCAGAGGGACAAAATGCGTCTTGTGCCCCCCTGAATTTCAAATGTTCGGTGATTTTGCAAAACACAACTTCTGAACTTGTCTGCAAAAAATATTGATTTGTCACCTCCGAAGGGTCTGACCCCTCCCCCATAAAGAAAATCCTGGGATCGCCATTGACCAACCTTATGATGTGTGATGCGGCACCTTCAAAACAGATGCATCTGCTTGTGAATTAACGATAACAGGTGGTCCTGCTTTTGACCTGTGCACCTGTTTTCTATTTCTCTTTTGTCCATTCTTTCCCCTCAGGCGTCCACCTGATGCTTGACGACCTCCTTCCTGGCCATGTCTACTATCGCTTCAATCCACCCCTCAGTTCGATCGTCGATTTGGACGAGGTCAAAGAGGACAATCTCAAGAAGTTGGTCTCCGACACAGAGTTGTACCTGCGTGTCAACGAACGGAAGATGCAGAAGGCTTGCAGCGTTCTGATGAGTCGGAAGCCGTTCTACCAGAAGTGTAACGAAAGGATGGCGAAACTGTGCAGGACAATGCTCCTTTAGAACTCTGAGCCACATTCATTCTGACCCGACTTGACTTTTTGACCTTTGGGCAATTTTTTGGGTTAACTTTACAATTCACAGCTATCTGCGTGCTGATATGCGGACTTTGGGAACGTTTTCAAAGGCTTTTTTGGCAGTTACCAAGCACTAGGTTGACGACCATCAATTGATGGATACCAAGCATTAGGTTGGCAAAAAAGCAAAGCAGTGGAATTAATGTACCCAAACATGTAAAAAATTGCAACTGTTAAGGTTTTAATAAAAAATCCATGCTGCAGAAATTGAAGATCCCCTTTGACACTGAGGTCAAAATCTGACACCTGCAGGAAACCTTGTTGCAGTCTGGCTCTTTAATTGACGAGCGAAGCGAGTCTACAACGGACAGCAAACCATGATTTGTGTGCAACGATAACTCAAAAAGTTGTTAACCGATCGTACCCAATTTTTGTGGAGGCAAAGATGTCAATGTAGTGCGTTGCTGTATAGTTTTTGGTCAAAATCGGTGAAAAAATGACAAAATGGCACAACAAAAACAAAATTGCTCTTTCCCCTGCCCCACCTCAACAAAACCTGCAAGCGCAACAACGAACAGACACTGCAGGCCGCGAAAACTCCGAACCTCACTCACCGCACCCCCATGCCAGCGCCATCCACTTGCGCAGACAATGAAGGAGACAAGGCCAAGAGGCGAGCTCAGGACAGCAACAGAGCAGAGAAGCCAAGCTGGGAAGAACAGGACAACAGGTTGCGTTTTGTTTCAGTGAGGTTTCAGTCAATGAATGCAGGAATCAATGATTCATCAGTTAACAACACCACACAAAAAAGAAAGATGCCCGCACACCAGACACCAGCAATGTGTGCATGCAGGAACCTGCAGTCGCGAGTAGATGCTGTGCAGTGTGGCGGAATGGGGAAATTTTTTTCCTTTGGGGAAATTTTGCACCGTTTGGGGAAGGTCTGGGGAAATAGATAGTTTGGGGAAATCGAGTTTTGTCCACCAACAACAGCGCAAATGGATTTTGCAGAAATGCGAAACGGGGATTTTTTTTTCGGCTGTTTTTTTCTGCTTTCGCTCCATAATTGCGTGTCGTGACGCATTTTGACACGACTGATCAGCCGATGCTCGAATATTGAATTGTCACAAGAATGGATTCAGTTCGGTGAGGAAAGGACAGGATGGAACGCAAACGAGGCCCGCATCCCGCGAAGACACCGGACTCCTCCACCCGCACCCCATGCACAATTTTCGCCACAAAGCTCACAATGGCAAAACGACCAGCGAAACATCAGCCACAATGCATCAGCACTCACATCAGCACATTCCATCAGCACTCCGGGATTTTCGTGAGTCCAAAATGTGTGCTGCTGGATTGCGGCGTTTAAAGGGGTTTAAATTTCTCCTGAGCCAAGCGACGGTTTTTGATGCAGTTTCGCATGGCGCAAAGCTGAAAAATGAGCGCTTCCACACATGTACTCATATAATGATCCCAACCTTTTGTCGGGTAAAACTCTAGAACCATTTGAGGAACAAAAGTGCTCAAGTTTCGGAGAAATAAAATTCCGGGTCCCTGCCAAGAATCCCAAAATCATTGGATTTGAACACCACATAATTTTAAGACCAGAGATAAGATAACATTGCATGACAGCATTGTTTTGTTTTTAAGCGGTGAAAAGACAGCGCCTCCCTCGGATTTCCACCAAACTCAGCACAACTTGCACAAAAATTGCCGCCCACAGACCGCTTGTGCAGCCGTCGATTGTGCAGGAGCAAAAGCGACCGGGACACGAGCGACTGGGACGCACAAAAAAAAGCTGATCGCTCGTCTGCAACAGGAAGCCTGTCTCCTGTTTCCTAGTTTCTACCGCCTGCACAAGAGTAAAAAGGAAGAAATAAAGTTTAGGAGGCAACAGTTAAATGAGAAAAACACTTGTATGAGTACATTAATTCTGCCGCTTCTATACTCGTAGCTGCTAATTGTAAAGTTTACTTTTCTATTTTTATAATAAGAAAATTTGTGACCCATTTTGCCACATCCTATGTATTGAGTCAGCTTGCCTGCTTCATGCGAGGGTCATTGGTTTTTCTGGGCAATTACAATTTTCAAAAACTTGACCCAGATGTGCAATCGCAGGCTGGCTGCCCACAATCAAAGTTGAATGATAATAATCTTAAGGAAAAGACATAATAGAGAGCCGGTTTTCGTTCGTAACTTACAAGAATAAATTTGCTACGTTTCGGCCCCACGGACGTGGGCCTTCACCGCTTGAGAAAGGTCCATGTCCGTGGGGCCGAAACGTAGCGAATTCTTGTAAGTTACGAACGAAAACCGGCTCTATTATGTCCTTTTCTTGTGATTCTGACGTTCGTGGTGCACGGGCTGAAATTGTTAATAATCTTGTTTGACGTGCATTCGTTTAAAAAATGCATCACTTTGACCAAAACAGATCACAAGGTGTGAATTTTTTGATTTTGATTTTGGCCAAAAATTTGACCTGTATCCCTCACAGATCATTTCGGTGCAGAATTGCTTGATGGCTCCTCGAACGAGGTCGTTTTACGGATTGCATTCGAAATAAACACACGCCTGCCGCTTAAGGTATGCGTTCATTTCGTATGTTTATTTACACCTTGTTGCTTTTTTCTGAATTTAACAGAATCAGGCCTGTTAACGGCCTGATTCTGTTAAAGCAGGCCACCCCTTGAACTCCTCTGCTGATTCACCAAATTTCTGCTCTTGATGTCGATTTCTGCTGTTGTCGCATTGCAAGCTGTGCTGGGACCGGATTGGTCTGCTGCATTGGTGATGTGACCATCCTATTTGAAGGTGTTCCACTTAAAAGAGGCACCTCGTGTTTTAATTGGTTTTCCCCACCTTTTCAGGTTGCGTTCAGCGTTGGAAAACTCTTTCAGATTTCGATGTTGCTTGACATGATGTTCACTGCTGCATGTTTTTTGTTAAATTGACATGGTGTTCAGAGTCTGGCCTTGGCGGGGACTGCTGGGCCAGACGTCGTACTGATTTTTGCCGCTGTCCTAGATGCTGTTGCAGATGTCCACTTCCACCAATCCGTGTTCCGACTGCCCTTTTGTGTCTTTGTTTCTGGCCTGTCACCGCCCGTTTGACGCCATTAGCATTTGCAAGGACTCTTTGCCCGTGCAGGAATGCCAAACGTTGTTTAAAGGATTCCCTCTTTCTTACGTCCGAACTCAGTTTCACGAAGTTTTCCGCCACAAAAATGCGTTGCTCAACAGTGAACACAATGCCAAGCACCAACCAAATCAATTAAACTAGCCGTGGCAAGCCTGGACCAGAAAAGGGCAAAAATTGAAAATATACAACTAGCATCGAAGGGGCCTCTTTTAAGTGCAACACCCTGTGCCCAGCCGGCTGTCACATTATTATTCTGAAATTCAGTGTGCTGATATTGCAAACATGCACCTCGTCTGTGGTTTTTATCTGTTCTTTTTCGTGGACCAGTTATGATCAAACATCGAATCTCTGTGCGATGCAAAGATCACATTTAGAAAACCATCAGATTTTAAAAACCACCTCTCAGCCCAAAAGACCCTCCAAGCAGCCCCTTACGAGTGGTTGGTCAGAAAAATTGATTTTGGAAGGAAATATTCAAGGAAATCCTTTCAAAAAAGTCTTCCAGGTGGCTGGCACTGTTTGGTCTGCCTGGCCAGGTCGAGGTTGCGACTCTGATACCTTTAATTGGCAGTTTTGCACTAAAATGACCAGGTTTTGCACTAAAAATGACAAAGTTTTACACTAAAAATGACAAAGTTTGTGCTTAAAATGTCTAACGTTGAAACTTTCAGTTTTCCATCATGAGATTCTAAGTGCTTTTGAGATGGTGCGAGCGTGGCACGGCCCACCGGAAGGTTGGTGAAGTTGGAAAGTGGTGACGGAATTAATGTACCC
>JASGXE010017594.1:0-34034 GCA_030068105.1 Sinentomon sp. SZTP_YWyxl
AACTTTTCGCAGACTGACTCTCTGTCTCCAATCTCACACATATTGATAAACTTTTCTTACGTCACCCATCAATTTGTGCACATCTTCCACACTTCCACAATTTCCCCTTGCCTGTCAGCTTGCCATTTTCATTTTTGAAACTCACCTATCACGCATCATAATTAATTACCTTGGATCTGCTCCTAACACTCTTATCAGATTGGTTACTTACTAGAAATATTAACACATTGTTTCCAACCCATTATAACCCTCACTCACCTCTCCCCCTCTTTGCCCTCTGTCAAAATCAATCACACACTTTGGTTGTACTCAGCAACAATGTTTCATCATTCTGTTTCTATGCCCATACTTTTCCCAGATTTTTCCAGATCTTATAATTACTCTTACCTTGATTTGCCCGCTTGCTGCCAAGCCATGCAAACCTTCACGATTACCTCATCCTGTCTTCACTTAGCAACTCATTTTCATATCAAATTTTTACACTCACAAACAACCCTACACTCTGATCCAAAAGTATCCCTACTACTGTCAAGGTAATGCCTGCCAGCAGTCGTTGACAAAAAAAGCAAAATTCAATCTGCAGCTAGGAAATGAGAGTTTGTAAGATCGAATGTCCAAATCCGTTGTAGGTACCGTCATCTTGCTTGCAGAGCAATTTTCTCATCACTGAAACTATAGATATCAAAAACAAAGCCTTTGGTATATTATCTATAACTGAATGTTTCTCAGCGATCATCACTGCAAGGAAGGATTGAAAACATTTTCTGTTTTCACTGATGTTGGGAACTTAAGGGGAAAAACGACAAGCTAGAAGTCTGTCCGTTTTTCGAAATGAGTTTCTTGAAAAAACGTTTTCTTCGAATATTTGCGATTGCAGAAAGTTTAATCAACAACACAGGCTGTTTCAGAATAACACTGACATATTTTCAGAAGATATTCCTCATGGCAGCACAAATAAAAATATATATTAGAGTGAAAAATGGCTACGACCCTATATTTTGATTTTATGGGCCATAAATCCCCCAAAATGGCCCCATTTCAGGGAACAGAGTCGAATTTTCAAAATCGATAGATCAATGCATGTCTCCGAATGGGGACTGTATAACTAATTTTGTCGCTGAACAGTTAGGTACGTTCGGAAAAACTCTCCAACGATAAACGATAGACACACGACAATTAAATCAATCCCCCAGGACACCCAAATTAATCTTCTCCCCCAAAGTCCACTTTGGAGACAAGATTGCTATCAGACTCCCCATGTCTTTCCTTTCACGCGCACTCATGAAATTAAAACGAAGTTTAACAAAACGCAGGTGGACCATCTCACGTGAACTTCGTGAACTGTAGCCATGTTTGGGCATGTGTGCTGCCATTGCCTGTTTCGATTGTGGCGATGTCTATCGCATTGACCATATACGGCTGCCAAGGAAAAGGTAAATTCTAGATTTTTAATCGGATTTTGAGCGCCTTTGTTATATAGGACTGCGCTTGTTTTATGGACTTTCAATATGAAAAAGGGTGAGCGACTAATTTCGATTTTTCCAACTTTAGGTACAGGGTGCTGCAAGAAGCAACACAAGAGGCATCCTGGTAGATGCTTCGCAACCAAGTTTCTGTCAAAAGCGTTTTATTAGGCGTATGCGATCTTTCATGGCGCAATGCAACTATCTTCCTTCACAACGCACAACACCGCAGTTGAAAGTGATGCCATTAAAATCCACTTTGTAACGCATTTAGGCAGTTGGATTTTACATGAATTGGAAACAGATTTCGTGGCTCTGCGATGCCTTACCATTCTGATGTCTCTATAGCGCTTTGCTTTCATCTGATGTAAAAGGAATCCAGTTTTTCACTTCTTTCTTCGCCCTTCAACGGTGATGGGGCACGATTTATCACGACTAAGAGGCCTCCTTACATATAAACCATCATTCAAAATCAAACGAGAAGGCTTTTCCGCATAGACTAAGCCCTCAAAGGAAAAAAGCTGAAAATTATTGACCCCATTAGTCTGTTTGAATAACATCGGGGATTGTGTATGAAATCCGATTTCCATATGTCCTTTCCTCGACACCGAGCGTTTCGTTCCAAAGGTTCAAGTCCCTCCCCGCCTGTTAGCTCCTCCCCACGAGGCGGAGACCTGCTCCATTTTGACCTCTGTTTGGGGGTACCATCCCTGCAAGCCCCTCAACTTCCTTTCCCTCCAATCTTCATATGAAATGGAGCAGTGTTCCATTTCACCCTTAGCAGCCCCCATTCCATCTGCACAGGCTAAGTTCTACTCCCTCCCTCTTTGTGACCTTCCCGCGAGGTGGATCTCAGGTTTACTTTTGTTTAAAATGACACCATGCAGAGCAAATCACTTTGTGGGATTCGCTGTTCGCATCCTGAAAGCAAGAACCCTGCAGCCTCCACTGAATAAAAGTGTCGTCTTGAATCCGAAAGAGAGATTTAGGGAAAACATTTTTTCCTGCTGGTGCTTTCTTCCATTCAAATAAATATCAAAAGAAAGTGCCTCCATCATTTTTATTTTTTTTTCTCTTTCTTCTTTGTGCTTTCTGCCTGTTTTCCTTGAATTTTTCCATTCCGCCATCTTGTGCGCCAAGCCCTTTGTGCTAGGCTGCGCTCAGTAAGTCCTCCATTACGGGAAGAGTTCAGCCAGAATGATAAGAAGACAATATTATTGACCGAGCGGATCAAATTTACGGTGCATAAAATGCTAACAAAGCAGCCGAAATATGAAGGTAGATACCTACCAAGAATGCACGAGCTGTACCTTTTCCCATTTTATTTCCCTTGCCATTTCTCGTTGGATGCTTTGCCTCGCAGCGTGCACCCCAGGGGGAAAATTATGGAGGTTTCTTTCCTGGGATGTTATTTAAAAAATCTTGCCGGCATATCGGCGAAATGGAATGAGCTTGTTTTTGGAACCCGTTTTGGACCGATCCAAGACGTTCTCAGCAAAACGATCTCTGAAGGAGGAACTTCGTGAGCACGGAGTAAAGAACAATGCCTTGATCAGGTTAAAGGTCATCCAATGGGAAAATCATCAGCTTAGCAATGTTGAACCAATCAACATTGACTCAAAATGCTGAATGTCTCAGCAGCATGGACAGATCCACGGACATTGATGCGCTTTGCACCCTGAATGACATAACCATTTTTTTTTATCTGATTTCAGACGGCGTAGCTGGATATGAGCATGTTGGATGAGGACAATGAGGCCATTGATAGCGAGGATTAAAAAATTTGACGAAACTGAGTGAAATTTGGCACACCACAGGATCGAAGTCAATTTTCCATTACACTGACCTCAATAAGTCTGCATGCCTATTTTTCCTTTTGATTGCGCATATATTCACTCACATATTCACTATATCACACATATTCACACACTCTTTACACAGAAAGTGTGCGTGATAGCATGCGTGATGTGCATGTGTGATGTGATGTGTGTATACAGACGTGTGATATTCACATACAAAAACAAACACAAACAACATCACATATTCACTCGTACGCATCTGCTATCGCAACTGCTAAACAAAACGAAATTTTAACGAAACACATTTTTTTTTGTTTAATAAAAATAAATAAAAAATTTAAATAAACAAACAAAACAAAATATTTAAAAAAAATTAAATACCTAAATAAAACAAAACAAATTATTTCCTTGAATTTTAATCGGTTTTCCTTTCCCCATTCTTACAACACATCTCGACTTTCATACAGAGCGGCAAGCAAGAGTCCAACAGGGGCCATTCAATGTCAACAGTGCCTGATGCAACTTCACACCTTGTATGAGTGTCATAATGTTTTGCGGCGCATGTTGCCACTGATTGTATAAATGGTGCATGAGTTTATGATGAACTCATAGGTACGTAGACTTTTGGCCATATTGAGGCATATTGATGTTTGTGGGGATCGGGGAACTGGGACAGAACGGACTGAGGCAGAAGTGGACTGAGGCAGAAGTGGACTGAGGCAGAAGTGGACTGAGGCAGAAGTGGACTGAGGTAGAATTGGGCAAAGAGGGAGTTTTGGAGGGAGTTTTTGCATGGAGGTGGTAGCTTACACCTGTCCTAACTTAACCTAACCTAACCTGACTCAATTTAACCCAGAGAAATTAAAAAAATCAGCCTCCAAAAATGCAAAAATTCTGCCTCAGTCCACTTCTGCCTCAGTTCGTTCTGCCCCAGTCACCGGTCCCGTTTGTGGCATGCCATGCCAATGCTATGATCATTGCTGATTGCCAAGGCTTCTATGAGTGCATGGTCAGCGTTCACCTGCTTGATTTTTTGCCACACAACGCAGATGGGTTGTTTATCGCTGACTTGGTTTTTTGAACTGTTACTTAGATTCGCTGATATAATTTCAGAGTTGATGTGTTGGGGATGGCTTAGTCAGTTGTTAACTTTTTGCCAAATTGTATCAGCGGTCATACCCACCAATTTCGTGGATATCTTTGTTGGCATTCAAATGTCTGACGCCACATTAAAAGCAGAGGTTGATGGCGGACGCCAAGCACAAAGTTGGTGCTCACTCGGCTCTGAGGGTGGACGTACGAGTATTTGATCAGGTTTGGCTTGAGCTAATTAAGAAATAACGAACGACAAACCTTGCGCGATGTTCCTGAAATTGGAAACTCAAAATGTTTCACAATTGTTACTCATGAATAAGAATAAAAGGCTTTTTCTGGGTCCATAGAAAACGATCTTCCCTACTTTTTTATGGAAACGAATACACAAGGAAAGGTGGGCATACTTTCCTTTTCTTCTATATATCCAAGCTTTTCTTGAAGCAAGTAAGCCGACAGGCCAGTCGTCTTCTGCCTGTGAGCTATGGGCCACAAAAGCAGAGCCAAAAAAAATATTTCCCGTTTCACTGGTTTTGCATCTGAGAAAACCTTCTCATTGAATGTAAGCCTGTTTTTGTGGGCGCAGCGTTGTGAAAAGATGCTATCGGAGGTACGTGGTGCCTTCTGGGGTGGTTGCCATTCTACGCCAACACGAAGTTTATATGCCCTTTTCCCCCGCGATGACTTCGGCGGCACGCGGTATGCTGTGACTAGTGTCGGCAATTCCGGTCACAACAAACTGCGAGTGCCCCCCGGCTGCTGTATAGGTATACCGTGTCATGGTAGAAATTAAACTTCAAACTTTTCGTGAACAATTAAATCTTCAGTATTCGTGTGGCTGAGATGATCTCCCATGGTGAAGCTGAACACACATGACTCTTACTACATGCAATAAACACCGGCAAGGTAAACGGAGTTCGGAGTTCAGAGCCGAATCGCAATCATTGATTTGTTGAAATTGCTGGCAGAACGCAAGCACGGCCTCCAGATCAACTCCAGACAATGATGGTCAGCATATCCTGGGACAATATAGTGCAAGGAAGCAACAACGAGTGTTTTCTTGCGATATGCAAGCATCATTGTGGTCAGCTTAATCAGCTTCATCAGGGAAAATACCAGCTACAGGTAAGTCCTTCAGCACCTGTGCAGAACAGCCGCAGAGGCAGACACATTTTCCAACTCCTTCAGCACCTGTGCAGAACAGCCGCAGAGGCAGACACATTTTCCAAGTCCTTCAGCACCTGTGCAGAACAGCCGCAGAGGCAGACACATTTTCCAACTCCTTCAGCACCTGTGCAGAACAGCCGCAGAGGCAGGCACATTTTCCAAGTCCTTCAGCACCTGTGCAGAACAGCCGCAGAGGCAGACACATTTTCCAAGTCCTTCAGCACCTGTGCAGAACAGCCGCAGAGGCAGACACATTTTTCAAGTCCTTCAGCACCTGTGCAGAACAGCCGCAGAGGCAGACACATTTTCCAAGTCCTTCAGCACCTGTGCAGAACAGCCGCAGAGGCAGACACATTTTCCAAGTCCTTCAGCACCTGTGCAGAACAGCCGCAGAGGCAGACACATTTTCCAAGTCCTTCAGCACCTGTGCAGAACAGCCGCAGAGGCAGACACATTTTCCAAGTCCTTCAGCACCTGTGCAGAACATCCGCAGAGGCAGACACATTCTCCAAGTCCTTCAGCACCTGTGCAGAACAGCCGCAGAGGCAGACACATTTTCCAAGTCCTTCAGCACCTGTGCAGAACCACCGCAGAGGCAGACACATTTTCCAAGTCCTTCAGCACCTGTGCAGAACAGCCGCAGAGGCAGACACATTTTCCAATCAATTTTTATTGTTACATCGAAAAAATCAACATGATAAAAATTTATGTTAATTTCCCATTAGAGCAGTGTCCACACCAACAACGTTTCGCAGAACACAGCAGCCAGAGAATGCCAGTGCCATCCCACGGTTCCAGGTTTTTCGGTACACCTACATAACGTGTGTATCCAGTGCGCATTTTGTTGCGGAAACAGTCGATAAATAGGTATATCTTTTCCAATGTGATTTTCCCTCTGAAATATCATGCAAGGAAAGATAATCCAGTTTTTTTGGATTCGTCACAAGATATACCCATGCCTGTTGCCAAAGGTGCGAACCCAGGATCAGGAAGCAAATATTTCATCGGCAGGAGAGAGATTCAGTATAGGCTACAGTACGGACAGCAGGGAGAAGGCGGACGCAAGGTAGCAGCTGGACACCAAGCAGGATGCTGTGATGGTCAGGTTGGGCCTGCGAAATGATTTCTGCATTTAAAAAGCAATCACAGTGCAGCAACCTGCAACGGTAGCTCGATTTTAAAAATTCCTGCCCGTCCTGTCCAGAATGAGTCGGAACGCCATCATTCCGACAGGTCTCAGATCTATCCATTCCGCAGTCCTTCACAATTCACATGAAACCCAATGGAAAGAACATTATGCTCCGATTTTCGGTCGCAAGTCAGGAGTTGAACTATATTTCGATTTTCTCATCGTTTCATGACCAACACTCACTCTCACATCCGTGGAAGCGGGCCTGTTATCACATGAATGTCCCTTGGTTCCATTCCACTTCTGCTCCATGTTCCATTTTTGATCTGGTGCCGAATTCAGAAATCATTGGCTTTCTGGAGACGAAAAGGAAAGCTGCAATTTCCTGCTTGATGGAAAGGAAAAGTGTCGCCGCATGCCAAAGGAAAAGGAAAAGGAAAAGTACAAAAGGCGACACACGAAACTGAAACAGAGGATTAGTTGTCCAGTCAGAATGAAAAGTCGCCGACCCGCGTGAGGCCCTTTGGCCAGCTTCCAGATTTAAATTGAAGAGTGGTGGTCTCGTATAGAGAAATATCGACGAGCTTTTCAAGTCTAACAATCCAAGACAGAAAGGCCAACTTTACCATTCTGATTCGGCCTTTGAAGTTATTTGTTTAAGTTTGAAGTTATTTGTTTGAAGTTATTTGTTTTCGATGGCTGACAGGTTTTATGTTTCTAGAGAGTAGAGTCTGATGAAAAAAACAATGACTGGACAGTTTGCCATCTGCTAGGAGACACTGACAATGGTTTTTTTGAAAACGAAATGACCAACACAGGTCACATGGTTTTGTCTGCCGGAAGAAGGGTGTAAACCGATCAAAATAATTAAGCATTGTCAGAACGTGCCGTTTTTTGTTGCGTTGCAACGTTGGAGAAGTTGGGTGATTGTTCGAATAATCTTCAATTCGGTTGAGGCAAATAACGAGTGCTGTAAGCAATTTGTTGAATAACAAAATGTTTTCAAATGAAAAAAAAAACGCAGGAATATAGAAAATAAAGTATTTTTACTCAGCTAGAGCTTTCTTCAATTTGCCTCAGACGAATTATTCTTAAAAATGGGGTTTATTTTTAAAACGGAGGACAAGTTTCGCACCGGATAAAAGGTGGACCGTTTAATCAGAGGATCTTTTAAACCGATAAGGCCGACCAGACCACGTGATCACAACATGCCTATTTCTTGACAGAACAGCATGCGTTTCAGCAGCAAAATTCGCACACGTGTATCGCAGGCTCTCAACTGCTTCAGGGCAGAAAATAAACAGGAATACAGAATTTTAACGTCATGCACGACGAAGTAAAGTCCACCTTTCTGTGTGAATGACTACTCGTCGTTGAACCTCTTTGACATTAATTTAATATCGTTTTTCATACATAAAACAGGATTTTATGGCATGCAGCTATTAATTGCGGTCTCTTTGCACACAACGGACAGATAAGGGCAAAGAATTTCTGCAAGTCATTTGGCAGGTTAAATAATTCATTTAGGCTGTCTGGGGATCAGCAAGACCTGCGCGGTGTGAAATCTGATGGTCACGGATACAGGTGATAGCTCATAGTTGCATGGTGTGGCTACTTGCATGTTCAATGCACTGATGGTCATCAATGACGATGCTGCTTAATTTCGTCAACAATTCTAAAACGAGCTTTGCCTAATCGATGTGTGTCTGCGTTTGATCCTTTGAACATGAAGTTGTCACACGACTCTATGGATGGTGGAAGGAAGACGTCCGGCTTGTACCTTCTTAAGGAGAAGAAATACCCAGCGAAAAACACAGAACATCCGCGCGATAAACATGCAATTGAATGCAAGGTGAAACAAAAGTTTCATGACCATTTCTGTTGTGGAGAGATCGCTCGATGTGCCACCAGGGTAATTTACAAAGACAGTGGGTCTTGTCCTATGGTCACGGTGAGCAAAAGAGCCAGGCTCATGCAGAAAATGTGCATTTTGACCGCGATCAGATCTTACTCGTATGCGTTCGGCTTTCTTTCATATAGGAACGAAATGTATTGCTGTTTGGGAAGCGTCTTTTTTGTGAAAAAACACCCAGTGACACCTGCTCCCGCGTGGATGTCTGGCCGGGAAGCTGGAACATCGTCTAATTTTTAGAATGTCTAAATTGTGTCATGAAGCGCGGGTTGAGACATCTGACCTTACTTCACCCGACCTAACCGAACCTAATCTTAATAAAACCCTAATCAAACCTTAACAAGTATAATCATGACACAAAGAGGCCAATAAAGAGGGCTTTTGGCTTTGCAGCGAGATAAAAAAAACTCTGTAATATATTTTTTTAACGAAACTAGGTACCTAGGCTGAGACACGAGACCACAAAAAAAAGTTCAACGTAGTTCAATAACATAGCTCTGCGTAGTTCAATAACATATCTCTATACTTGCATAAGACTTTTACGTCTGAACTAACTTTTTTAGGCTTTTTTTAGA
Source organism: Sinentomon sp. SZTP_YWyxl (assembly GCA_030068105.1). Taxonomy (NCBI): domain Eukaryota; kingdom Metazoa; phylum Arthropoda; class Protura; order Sinentomata; family Sinentomidae; genus Sinentomon; species Sinentomon sp. SZTP_YWyxl. Next base: position 9,138 of record JASGXE010017594.1, read on the forward strand.
CTTTCAACTAACTTTTTTTCATCATACAAGCAAAACGAAACGAAACAGATGCCAAATTGAAAAAAGCGTTGTCCTGAAAAATGTTGAAAACAAAGCCAAACTGGAAACAGAAGGTAAAGTATTGATCTGCAAAAGATATGGAGCAATTATGCACCTTTTGTGTTGATGAAGGACAAATAAAAAGTTTTGTGAAAATTTTCCTGCGTTAACTCAAAGAAGAAATTGATTTCTGTTACCCTGAATGAAAACAGAATTTGAATTGAAAAAGTTCATTTTCCTGGAACAGAACAAAACAGATTTGACGTGGAAAAGGAAATCAAAACTGAAGAGTGAGACAATCACGGCGGTGAAAGTTCAAGGACGATTTGGTGGAAGATTATTTATGATGTTAAGAAAATAGGGCATAAGGCGAATGGAGAGCTATGAAACAGTCTGTTGGCTAAGTGGGAGCGAAGCGTTCAGGCAAAAGTTCTGAAAGGCATACAGTCTGAACGGAAGAACAATTCAATTAATACTCGTATAATTCAATTCCAATCAAATTAGGCTTTTTATTCTGAAGGTTTCAAGAAGCCAGGATCGACATCGTGCAGGGTCAATGTGTCAAGTGTTTTCTATGTTTGCGGCCTGTGAAGGCATGGAGTTCCATTCACAGATGCTTCTTTGGAAGAAGGAGAAGAGACCGATGTCTGTACAGCATCCTATTTGCCTTAGATATCATTAGCTTGTGGTCATTAAGGGAAGCATATAAGACGGAGTTTGAAGAAGCACAAGTCGTTAAAATTTGCACGGATCTATACAGCTTCCCGCACAATTCTCGGACTCAGAGTTGCCGTGTCTTGTTGAAACAAAAAAAAAACACCAGCTGAGACAGCCACTCCAAAACTGATCATTTTTCGTGTTACACGTGAAACATCATCTGACAATATGTTGGCGGAGAGATGCTGGTGACTTTCGGCTTCTCTGCTAGAGATGTTTAAAAATGCCGGTTATTTTGTGTCTTAAAATGGCCTATCGTGAACCTGCATGGAGAAAAAAACTTCAGTTTTCGCCATGGAAAGGCTGGCTACCAGCTGCGTCAATTTTATCGTGTCCAGTGGGCCAGATTAAAGACCCAAGATAAAGTTGAAATACTTTACCGATGCGATGACCTTTATTCTAAGCTGATCTCGGTGAAATAAAAAGGGTGTACGAAGAGAGGGAAGGTATCCGACCTGCAACAATGAGACTCGTGATGACGATCAAATTGATCATGCATGTGCTAATTCCTTCATCCGCAGGCCCTCTTTATCCGTCATTGCCTGGAAATTTTTCCCGTTTGATTTTTCGCTTTTCGCCCGCGATTTCCGTTTCAGAGGATCTCGTAAAAAGGCAAAGGCAGATCAAATAGAGTAGAGTCGTCGAGCCTAGCAAATAGCATAGCGACTAGCGAGGCAGAGGCACACAAGGATGTTAGGGGAGTTTGCCAAGCTCGGCAGATGAGAAAGAGAACACATGTCGAAACAAATTGAGAGGGGGGGCGCTCACTTCTCCTTGCTCAGTCTCTCACAAAAACTGGCAAAAGCGCGTTCTTCCATCACATCATCTCAGTCAGCTTAATTACCGCCAGTGGGGATTCCAGGGATGAAGGGAAGCTGGGGATATGCGTATTGTTGTATCCGCCCTTTGTTCGTAGGGCAACAAGTGAAGGGGGAGTCAAGCCAGCAGCCAAGGGGGAAACTAGCGGACGGGGTATGGGGGGAAGTCGAGAAAAAATATCAAGAAAAACGAAGGATTGCTAACTGAAAAGTCCCAGAACAAAAATAAAAAAAAAAAATAAACGAAATAACTCGAAACGACAGACAATTCAGCTAGCAATGGATCTCAGAAAAACGAATGAGGTTAAAAACGCTTGAAGCGACGTCATATTCCGTGCGGTTGCAAAGGAAACTAAAACGGTGAAAACCAAAAACCTGTCACATTTCCCATGCACATCTTCATTTTCACAGTTATGCTGATTTGCTTCGAGGCAGATTGCACGCGCCAAATTTTGCGTTCTCTGTAATTTTAGTGCCGGTGTTGCATAATATTTTCAAACCCATGGCGGAATGAATCCCCCTTCATTTCACCACGGTCTTGAGCCGTGATATGTTGATGCCCGCCGTAAGATTTTGAATCCCCACCTCATTCTGCCATGGTCGAGTCGTGAGATTTTGAATCCCCACATCATTCTGCCATTGCCGAGTCGTGAGAGTTTGAAACACCACTTCATTCTGCCATGGTCGAGCCGTAGGATTTTGAATCCCCACCTCATTCGGTCATAGTGGAGTCGTGAGATTTCGGATCCCCACTTCATTCTGTCATGGTTGAGCCGTGAGAGTTTGAATCCCTGCGTCATTCTGCAATGGTCGAACCGTGAGATTTTTAATCACCACCTCATTGTGGGAGTCGTGAGATTTTGAATCCCCACCTCATTCTGCCATGGTCGAGCCGTACAAGATTTTGAATTACCACCTCATTGTGTCATGTATTTAATGTTTCAGCTTGCGATATAAATGCAAACATTAATTTGAAAGAACAAAAATGACCAAACTTAACAACTGAAAAGGCGACGAAACGATTGTACATTAAATCAGTAGGGCAATCAAGCAATAGTTACAAGAATAAGAACATTTTGATGGAGTTAACCTCTGGTAGCAGGAGAATTTCTGATCAAATAAGAGTCCCTGGGCAGAGAATTCCACTCCCGAATGGTTTTCGGAAAAAAAGAATGGAAATGAGTGTTCAGCTTCACAGTGGGAACCAAAAACTTGTTAGCATGAGAGCGGCTATCATTGAACTGACTCACTCGAACTTCATCTGGAAGAGGAAATAGCAGGGAACCCCTAAGGATCTTTTTTAATGTGCTAAGACGTCTATCCGACCTTCTCTTGAACAGAGGTGAGAGCCCGAGCCTACTGAGCATAGCGGTTACACTGGATGTGTAGCCATAATCGTTCATGATAAAATGTGCAGCACTTCTCTGTATCTTTTCAAGAGCGTCTATGTGACTCACAAGAAAGGGATGCCAGGCACAGCACCCATATTCGAGAATGGGTAGAACAGACGTTTTGTAAGCCATTAATTTGATATTTTTATCAGCGTGCACTAAATTACGTCGTATAACTCCCAAGGCAGCTTTGGCCTTATTGACAACTGCATTGATATGTGAACCCCAGTTCAGAGTATTAGTTAACGTGACACCAAGGTAACTGAATTTGGATACATTGGGGATGGTCGTCCCAGTCATGGTCGTAGAGTCGTGATATTTCGAATCCCCACTTCATTCTGTCATGGTCGAGTCGTGAGATTTTGATACCCCACTTCATTCTGCCTGGATCGAGCCGTGAGATTTTGAATCCCCACCTCATTCTGTCATGGTCGAACTGTGAGATTTTAGATCACCACCTCATTCTGGGAGTCGTGGGATTTTGAATCCCCACCTCATTCTGTCATGGTCGAGTCGTGAGATTTCAATCCCCACTTCACTCTGTCATGATCCAGTCGTGAGATTTTGAATCCCCACCATATTCTGTTATGGTCGAGCTGTGACATTTTGAATCCCCACCTCATTCTGTCATGATCGAGTCGTGGGATTTTGAATCCCCACCTCATTCTATCGTGGTCGAGTCGTGAGATTTTGAATCACCACCTCATTCTGGGAGTCGTGAGATTTTGAATCCCCACCTGATTCTGTCATGGTCGAGCCGTGAGATTTTGAATCCCCACCTGATTCTGTCATGGTCGAGTCGTGAGATTTTGAATCCCCACCTCATTCTGTCATGGTCGAGCCGTGAGAATTTGAATCCCCACCTCAGTCTGTCATGGTGGAGTCGTGAGATTTCGCATCCCCACTTCATTCTGTCATAGTTGAGTCGCGAGATTTTGAATCCCCACCATATTCTGTTATGGTCGAGCTGTGGTATTTTGAATCCTAACCTCATTCTGTCATGGTCGAGTTGTGAGATTTCGCACCCCCACTTCATTCTGTCATGGTTGAGTCGTGAGATTTTGAATCCCCACCATATTCTGTTATGGTCGAGCTGTGGTATTTTGAATCCTAACCTCATTCTGTCATGGTCGAGTTGTGAGATTTCCCATCCCCACTTCATTCTGTCATGGTTGAGCCGTGAGAGTTTGAAGTCCCACCTCATTCTGCAATGGTCGAACCGTGAGATTTTGAATCACCATCTCATTCTGGGAGTCGTGAGGTTTTTGAATCCACACCTCAATCTGGGAGTCGTGAGAGTAAACACCACTTCATTCTGCCATGATCGAGTCGTGAGATTTTGAATCCCCACCTTATTATATCGTGGTCGAGCCGTGAGATTTTAAATCCACACCTCATTCTGTCATAGTTGAGACGTACAAGATTTTGAATCACCACCTCATTCTGTCATGGTCGAGTCTTGAGATTTCGTATCCCCACTTCATTCTGTCATGGTCGACCTGTGAGATTTTGAATCCCCACCTCATACTGCATGGTCGGGCCGTACAAGATTTTGAATCACCACCTCATTCTGTCATGGTCGATTCGTGAGATTTCGAATCCTCACTTTATTCTGTCATGGTCGAGCTGTGAAGTTTGAATCCCCACCTCATTCTGCCACGTCGAGCCGTGAGTGTTTGAATCCCCACCTCATTCTGTCATGGTGGAGTCGTGAGATTTCGCATCCCCACTTAATTCTGTCATGGTTGAGTCGTGAGACTTTGAATCCCCACCATATTCCGTTATGGTCGAGCTGTGGTATTTTGAATCCCCACCTCATTCTGTCATGATCGAGTCGTGAGATTTCGCACCCCCACTTCATTCTGTCATGGTTGAGCCGTGAGAGTTTGAAGCCCCACCTCATTCTGCAATGGTCGAACCGTGAGATTTTGAATCACCATCTCATTCTGGGAGTCGTGAGATTTTGAATCCACACCTCAATCTGGGAGTCTTGAGAGTGCACACCACTTCATTTTGCCATGATCGAGCCGTGAGATTTAGAATCCTCACCTTACTATGTCATGGTCCAGCCGTGAGATTTTAAATCCACACCTCATTCTGTCATAGTCGAGCCGTACAAGATTTTGAATCACCACCTCATTCTGTCATGGTCGCGTCGTGAGATTTCGAATCCCCACTTCATTCTGTCATGGTCGAGCTGTGAGATTTTGAATGCCCACCTCATTCTGCCATGGTCGAGCCGTACAAGATTTTGAATCACCACCTCATTCTGTCATGGTCGATTCGTGAGATTTCGAATCCCCACTTCATTCTGTCATGGTCGAGCTGTGAGATTTTGAATCCCCGCCTAATTCTGCCATGGTCGTGCCGTACAAGATTTTGAATCACCAGCTCATTCTGTCATGGTCGATTCGTGAGATTTCGAATCCCCACTTCATTCCGTCATGGTCGAGCTGTGAGATTTTGAATGCCCACCTCATTCTGCCATGTCGAGCCGTACAAGATTTTGAATCACCGCCTCATTCTGTCATGGTCGATTCGTGAGATTTCGAATCCCCACTTCATTCTGTCATGGTCGAGCTGTGAGATTTTGAATCCCCACCTCATTCTGCAATGGTCGTGCCGTACAAGATTTTGAATCACCACCTCATTCTGTCATGGTCGATTCGTGAGATTTCGAATCCCCACTATATTCCGTCATGATCGAGCTGTGAAGTTTTGAATCCCCACCTCATTCTGCCATGGTCGAGCCGTACAAGATTTTGAATCACCACCTCATTCTGTCATGGTCGAGCTGTGAGATTTTGAATCCCCACCTCATACTGCATGGTCGGGCCGTACAAGATTTTGAATCACCACCTCATTCTGTCATGGTCGATTCGTGAGATTTCGAATCCTCATTTTATTCTGTCATGGTCGAGCTGTGAGATTTTGAATCCCCATCTCATTCTGCCATGGTCGTGGCATACATGATTTTGAATCACCACCTCATTCTGTCATGGTCGATTCGTGAGATTTCGAATCCCCACGTCATTCCGTCATGGTCGAGCTGTGAGGTTTTGAATCCCCACCTCATTCTGCCATGGTCGAGCCGTACAAGATTTTGAATCACCATTCTGTCATGATCGATTCGTGAGATTTCGAATCCCCACTTCAATCTGTCATGGTCGAGCTGTGAAGTTTGAATCCCCACCTCATTCTGCCACGTCGAGCCGTGAGTTTTTGAATCCCCACCTCATTCTGTCATGGTGGAGTCGTGAGATTTCGCATCCCCACTTAATTCTGTCATGGTTGAGTCGTGAGACTTTGAATCCCCACCATATTCCGTTATGGTCGAGCTGTGGTATTTTGAATCCCCACCTCATTCTGTCATGATCGAGTCGTGAGATTTCGCACCCCCACTTCATTCTGTCATGGTTGAGCCGTGAGAGTTTGAAGCCCCACCTCATTCTGCAATGTTCGAACCGTGAGATTTTGAATCACCATCTCATTCTGGGAGTCGTGAGATTTTGAATCCATACCACAATCTGGGAGTCGTGAGAGTGCACACCACTTCATTTTGCCATGATCGAGCCGTGAGATTTAGAATCCTCACCTTACTATGTCATGGTCCAGCCGTGAGATTTTAAATCCACACCTCATTCTGTCATAGTCGAGCCGTACAAGATTTTGAATCACCACCTCATTCTGTCATGGTCGCGTCGTGAGATTTCGAATCCCCACTTCATTCTGTCATGGTCGAGCTGTGATATTTTGAATGCCCACCTCATTCTGCCATGGTCGAGCCGTACAAGATTTTGAATCACCACGTCATTCTGTCATGGTCGATTCGTGAGATTTCGAATCCCCACTTCATTCTGTCATGGTCGAGCTGTGAGATTTTGAATCCCCGCCTAATTCTGCCATGGTCGTGCCGTACAAGATTTTGAATCACCAGCTCATTCTGTCATGGTCGATTCGTGAGATTTCGAATCCCCACTTCATTCCGTCATGGTCGAGCTGTGAGATTTTGAATGCCCACCTCATTCTGCCATGTCGAGCCGTACAAGATTTTGAATCACCGCCTCATTCTGTCATGGTCGATTCGTGAGATTTCGAACCCCCTTCATTCTGTCATGGTCGAGCTGTGAGATTTTGAATCCCCACCTCATTCTGCCATGGTCGTGCCGTACAAGATTTTGAATCACCACCTCATTCTGTCATGGTCGATTCGTAGATTTCGAATCCCCACTATATTCCGTCATGATCGAGCTTGAAGTTTTGAATCCCCACCTCATTCTCTGCCATGGTCGAGCCGTACAAGATTTTGAATCACCACCTCATTCTGTCATGGTCGAGCTGTGAGATTTTGAATCCCCACCTCATACTGCATGGTCGGGCCGTACAAGATTTTGAATCACCACCTCATTCTGTCATGGTCGATTCGTGAGATTTCGAATCCTCACTTTATTCTGTCATGGTCGAGCTGTGAGATTTTGAATCCCCATCTCATTCTGCCATGGTCGTGGCATACATGATTTTGAATCACCACCTCATTCTGTCATGGTCGATTCGTGAGATTTCGAATCCCCACTTCATTCCGTCATGGTCGAGCTGTGAGGTTTTGAATCCCCACCTCATTCTGCCATGGTCGAGCCGTACAAGATTTTGAATCACCATTCTGTCATGATCGATTCGTGAGATTTCGAATCCCCACTTCATTCTGTCATGGTCGAGCGTTTGAATCCCCACCTCATTCTGCCACGTCGAGCCGTGAGTGTTTGAATCCCCACCTCATTCTGTCATGGTGGAGTCGTGAGATTTCGCATCCCCACTTAATTCTGTCATGGTTGAGTCGTGAGACTTTGAATCCCCACCATATTCCGTTATGGTCGAGCTGTGGTATTTTGAATCCCCACCTCATTCTGTCATGATCGAGTCGTGAGATTTCGCACCCCCACTTCATTCTGTCATGGTTGAGCCGTGAGAGTTTGAAGCCCCACCTCATTCTGCAATGTTCGAACCGTGAGATTTTGAATCACCATCTCATTCTGGGAGTCGTGAGATTTTGAATCCACACCTCAATCTGGGAGTCGTGAGAGTGCACACCAGTTCATTTTGCCATGATCGAGCCGTGAGATTTAGAATCCTCACCTTACTATGTCATGGTCCAGCCGTGAGATTTTAAATCCACACCTCATTCTGTCATAGTCGAGCCGTACAAGATTTTGAATCACCACCTCATTCTGTCATGGTCGCGTCGTGAGATTTCGAATCCCCACTTCATTCTGTCATGGTCGAGCTGTGAGATTTTGAATGCCCACCTCATTCTGCCATGGTCGAGCCGTACAAGATTTTGAATCACCACCTCATTCTGTCATGGTCGATTCGTGAGATTTCGAATCCCCACTATATTCCGTCATGATTGAGCTGTGAAGTTTTGAATCCCCACCTCATTCTGCCATGGTCGAGCCGTACAAGATTTTGAATCACCACCTCATTCTGTCATGGTCGAGTCGTGAGATTTTGAAACCCCACCTCATTCTGCCAGGATCCCCAACAGAACCCCTCTCGCCCCTTATTTATCAATTTCTCGCCATGGAAACATCCTTCACGCAGCAAGACCTCCGTAGTACTTTTCGGTCAAGCGCAAGAAAAACAAAGGCAGTTTTCGTAGAAGCCAGGAAACGTTAATTCGTTGCCAGGAAATCACGAACTTATCCTGGTTTTTAAACCTTCATAGGCTACGTATAGCCTATATACCTAGAGAAAACAACAGTCATGTGCTATCCTGATTGGCCCATGCCGGAATCCTACTTCCTGGCAGGAAAGGCTAGAGGATTCTATTCAAACGCGAAAAATGGATTGGAGACTGAAGGCGGAAGGCTATAAGCTACGTGTATAGAGAAATTGACGGAAAATTCCTGCTTCTAATTCCCATCCTTGAGATCACGCACCCATATCGAATACACGTCTTACCCATCCACGTTGGAGCCTCCATTTCATGGATGCAAGGTATTTTGTACTGCATCTTTCAAGTTAATCATTTACCAAATTCGCTGAACATTCGCGTAAAGATGCAAACGCGAGACAGAGGGAATCACACAAAGACACCTTCACATCTATTTCTATGAAGAGAGGAAGACCAAGGCCTGTTCTCCTCGGCCCGAAGAGGACCTCAGACCTAAGAGGATTCGTTTTTTATTTAAAATGGATACTCTGTTTTTTTATCAAATTGTATTGCAGGTATGTATCGTTGCCATCAAAGAGCTCGGAATACGCATCTGAATTCCTATTCATGAAGGTGATCATCTTGCTTTGAATCCTGGAATCAATATTTCCTTGAAAGAAGCTGTGCTTATTTAACGAAGTACCCACAAGTGTGGCACCATTCGGTGAGAGCTTTGTAAATCCCGGCTTTTGCTAGGTAAAGCAACGGAGATTAACTCTGTTTCTCTTCGCTAATAATTAGATCAGAGTAAAACTGAAACAATAGTGACAGGGTTCGTCGAAAGTATTGACCTTTTCAAGTCCCACAATAATAATAATAATCGAGAGCGTACAAACGGAAAAGAGAGTCTTGAGTTGCACGCCCTTCTTGCGGAACGTTGCTTAGCAAATCTCCAGTTCATTTAAGGCACCGAAAGCTATTTAGTTCATCACGCAGCCAATATAGCCGGTATGATTCTCATTCGCGACATCTGATGCCAGTGCAGCTGACAGGTTTGAGGTATTGAAGAAAAGAGCAAATGTGATCTTTCCAAGGCAAGTTTAAAAGGGTCATATTTTTGTTGGTTCGTTTTGCCACGTTTTGGCAAAGCAAATATTGTTTTTTTCTGGGAAAGTCCCTGCATTTCTCTGTGGGAGGAATCATCCTGGATTAGAGCAGCCGATCTGCCAAATCGAAACATAACAGCAACTGCAATAAAAAGAACAACCGCAAAACAAAAAAAAAAGACAACCCAATCGCTTCGTTGTTTAAAACGGAAGGAAAGGAACTACTTGCAGCGGGAGACTCTTCCAAAGGCAGGGGTGTGCTTGCGAGATTTAAAATTCGCACCAACTTCAGAGCCATTGCATTCGGAGCCAATCGTCTCCATTGAGCAAATGACCAAGACATAGTTCCTAATTGGTTCCACAGTTTGCAAGACTATCATATTTTTTAATTCATTTTTTCCAAAACTGTTAATGGAGATCGGAATAACCTGCCCCGTGTAACCATCTTTTTTTTGCAAGCGCAACTCACCCCATGTAGCAGCAACAGCATGATGAAAAAAGGTGCAAGATCAAATAAAGCTAGACCATGCAGGGATGATTTTAGCGATTTTCGATTGTTTCTAACACGCTGCCATCTCTGGGCGCCGCGCTGTGAAACTGAGTTTTTTTTATTAAGTTCGACATCTTTTTACCATACATCATTTTTGATTATCTTTTTTTAACCTGACTGAATGCATGCTCGTTGTCCTGCAACCACAAACCTCTTGTGGCAGGATAATTTTTTATTGTTTCTTATTGTTCTACGAATAATGATAATAATAATTTTAAAAACAAATGAAAAACAAAAATAATGGTTCCACAAATCTCTCTGCCTCCCTGATGGTTCGCTGTCTATCCAAAACACATCTGGCGGCATAAATTGCATGGCGTTATAGGGGCCAACATGTAGGAGGTTATAAACAATTCATGCGCCATTTTGAATCAATGGCAACATAGGTAGGAAAGACATCGTGGGCATGTCCTATCATGGGTATGACGTCAATGCCATTGATTCAAAATGGCTCCTGAATTGTTGCATGGCTTGTGTGTAAGGCGTGAAACTGCTTCAAGCCCTGTTGAAATTAGACGACCCTTTTGTGAGCAGACGTTCAAAATTTTTCCTGTGTGCAACCAAATTTGCAAGACTCTGAGAGGTGTCTACAGGATAACTGCCACAAAAAACTCTCGATGGTCGTTTGGTGCTGAGAAATTGGTTTGGAATGGGGCGTGGATGGAATTCAGATCTTTTGCATTTTCTCACCCGAAAGTGTGCTCTTCAAAAATTTTATGAAATCGATCTCAGCGGAGCACTCTGTGCATATGCAAAGTGTAGCTTGAAATTTAGATTGGGATTTGTATAAGGTTGATGCAGTTCCGTTCCATGGCAAACCCCAACCTCAATCTCGCCTCGTCTGCCCCCATGCCTCTTTTCGGCTTCTTTTCCGGTTATTTCTCTGATACCTATGGATGCATAGATGGGGAAGGGGTAGGGCAGGCAGATTGAGAGCTCACCGAAAGGCTTGAGCCAGGAGTCGTGCTTTTTGGTCAAAATAAGCCAGATTACTTTCTCCGCCTTTCACGCTAATCGTCTAATCAAATGCATGCGAAATGCGACGTTGGAAGCGCATCACGATGCCAGGGGAGGCGGGAGTGTTTTGAGAAGACATCATGGGATACAGGGAAATTCAAAATTGAAAAGTCGAGCCAATGTGTTTGGCTTGGCAGAGATGACCAACAATATCTGACGTTCTCTCTGATCACCTCCAAGTTGCATCTGGAGTGCCTCAAGGTAGTATTCTGGGGCCGTTACTGTTCTTGATCTTCATTAATGACAGCAGGCACTGTTAAGTCCAAAATAAAACCGTTTGCTGACGACTGTCTTATTTTTACTAAGAAATCGACAGCTTTTTGGACTGCAAGCTGATTTGTCAGCAATTGGAGACTGGTGCACGACCTCTTCCATGACGCTGATCCCGACCAAAAATGTTCGCAAAAAGGAAAAGCAGCGTGTCCCCAATGATTTCTCAACTTGGTTGGTCGACATTGGCTGCCAGGGGAAAATGTCATCGGCTCTATTAGTGCCTGTTTTGAGTGCTTTGCGCGACTAGGGGGTGGGGGGAACTGCTTGAGCTTATTCACCATTCCTCATTCTATGGCAGGCAAGCATATGGCCCTTTTAAGATAAGATCTCTCTCCCTCAAAAAGATGCTGGGAAAGTTTCCTTCCTTTCACGTCGGTGAAATCGCTGACTGGAATGTACTACCTGCAACTGTGTTCTCCCAGCCATTGAGCATTCCAATTCTTCGGAGGGGATTTTCCTGCCTGCCCAGCTCAGATAGTTCTGAGCATGGATGAGATGAAAAGTGGCTTCTATTCATTATAGCTCCTTAAGTCTATCTGCTCCATTCACTGAACATTTTAGTCGTTTTGATCAATTATTTTTCGATTCCCTTGCCGCAAGAACAACCTTTTTTTTAGCTTCATTTCTTTCTCCTTCATTGTTGCGTGCATGTACGAGTTTCCGTGATTTGTTGAATTCGTATGATAGTAAGAAACCCATTACAATTCAATCCAATTCAATCAAAACGAAACACAGGATTAAACTTAAGAATGGTCGGAATTTGGAAACAATTGAATTGAAATTCTGTATTTTTTGGAGTTTCCTCCTCTCAATATTATACATGAAGTGCTGATATTCACAGTAAAATGCAACAAAAAAAAAACACACAAAAAAAAATTGACAGAATAAACAGCGTTTTTGCAATGATGTCGGGCAAAAATATAACATATACTTACACGCAGCGATATATTCTTGAGCCAACAATTGCCTCAAGAAGGCAATAAACTGAAGCTGTGCACACCACCTCTCCGAAACAATTTCGCTCAGATGATACCCGGTGGAATGACAGGTCCAAAGAAGGATGAAGTTTCCGGCATTGTCATTCATCATAAGAAATCACGAAGCCTGCCCTGTAGGAGAGGTATGCTCAAAGACTGTTCAAAACTTTGGAATAAAAAACAACACTTTGGAATACCTAAACAGATGTGGACTGAACGAGTTAATATTCTTGCTCTTTGATTTTTTTACTTTAATTTAGCTAAGATAGCGTTAACATAATAACCCTAACCTATCATTTAAGCTATCTATAACCTATCCTATTCTAACCTGTGCCGACTCACCACAACCTGACCTAATAATTTTTCCGATGGCTTCAGGATGGTTAATTCATCCAGTCTATACATGTGATCAGGTAGTCATAAGTTTAACCCTTGAAATTCCTATAACCATCATACCAACTCGAAAACCTAAAATTGCTAATTTAATGTAAAATTTCAACCGGTGAGTTTAAAAAAGAATGTTTTTACTGAAGTTGCTTTGCAAGTGTTGCAGTGCAAATTAAGACTAATTTTAGATTTCCATCTTGGACTTACAGGTCACCTTGTAACAAGCGAGGCATCACCACCATGTTGGGATGTCCGTCGAGGTTTGTCCAAGGGACATGCACCACCACTCGAAATAAGATGAGATGAGGCACTGATTCCACTGAATCTGTTTCAGAAAACCTATTTGTTTTCAGGATTGAAACGTGACTGATATCTAAAATTGGAGCTTCAGATGGTTGTTTCGGCTACCGTGACCAAAAGGCGGCCTGTGATTTTGTCTTAGCTTTCTCTCTGGGAGCCAACATGACATATTTCTGGACTAGGAATCGAAGGGTCACCCCGACGTGACCCATGGACACTTGAGCACGATTCTCATTGGTCGGCTGAGTGAAATAAATGGAAGACAGAACTCGAGAAGGCATACGTGTCACGCTGGACAGCCATCTCAGCTTGGATTTTTCCATCTCTGAAAAATAATTGGTTCGGATATTTAGGCCCATTGTACTCGAAATGTCCTTATGCTGCTCCCTGGTAGACACACGGAACTGAGATCACCAAAGAATAAACATCGTTTTTGGACCAAAATGGTATTATGTAGGTACCTACATAAAACTGAAAAATGTTATGCGAAGATCAGCAGCTGGCACTCTCGTATGACGACATGCGGGTCCGGTGACAGGGATTGAACGGACTGAGGCAGAATTGGACTGAGGTAGAATTTTTCCATTTTTGAGGCGGATGTTTTCCACTTCTCCAGGTTAGGTTAGGTTAGGTTAGGTTAGGAGGCAGGACATACCTGCCTCCATGCCAAAACACCCTCCAGAACTCAGCCTTTAGCCCACTTCTCAGTCTACTTCTGCCTCAGTCCACTACCTCAGTCTACATCTGTCTCAGTTCACTTCTATCTCAGTCTACTTCTGCTTCAGTCCACTACCTCAGTCTACATCTGCCTCAGTTCACTTCTATCTCAGTCTACTTCTGCTTCAGTCCGCTACCTCAGTCTACATCTGCCTCAGTTCACTTCTATCTCAGTCTACTTCTGCCTCGGTCCACTACCTCAGTCTGCATCTGCCTCAGTTCACTTCGATCTCAGTCTACTTCTGCATCAGTCCACTACCTCATTCTACATCTGCCTCAGTTCACTTCTATCTCAGTCTACTTCTGCCTCAGTCCACAACCTTAGTCTACATCTGCCTTAGTTCACTTCTATCTCAGTCAACTTCTGCCTCAGTCCACAACCTTAGTCTACATCTGCCTCAGTTCACTTCTATCTCAGTCTACTTCTGCCTCGGTCCACTACCTCAGTCTGCATCTGCCTCAGTTCACTTCGATCTCTGTCTACTTCTGCATCAGTCCACTACCTCATTCTACATCTGCCTCAGTTCACTTCTATCTCAGTCTACTTCTGCCTCAGTCCACAACCTTAGTCTACATCTGCCTTAGTTCACTTCTATCTCAGTCTACTTCTGCCTCAGTCCACAACCTTAGTCTACATCTGCCTTAGTTCACTTCTATCTCAGTCTACTTCTGCCTCAGTCCACTTCTGCGTCAGTCCGCTCTGTCCCAGTCCCCCGAACCCGACACATGGGTTAATTTTATGGTTCAATTTGATCCTGCACAAAGAGAAAGTTTGTTTCTTTTGAAAAAACAAAGACAAAAAACAAATACACTACTTCAAAAATTGATTTGAGAGAGAGAGTACCCACCTGACGCACACAATTAGACAAACATACCAGTGAATCAAATAAAAGTCCGTTCTAAAATAAACTTTAGTCCTGCCGAAAGTAAAAGATTGCACAACCCTAGGCACTGAAACCATATGCGGCCAGATCATTTCAGAAAATGAGCATCCTTTGAAGGGCATTCCAATCTCAGACTGTTTGTGGGGAAAATGAATGAAAATAGGAGTTTGAAACGACTGGTGAGGCAATAAAATACGTCCCAATTTTTAGACAGTAAAATCAAGCTTCTGTCCTTCATTGCGAATTACAAATTCAGGCACAATGCAAAGATAAAATTTTGCCAAGGAGTGTTTTTATTTTTTTTTATTTAGATCAATACTGCCACGAGGGCTCTGGTGGCAGGCAGACAAGACAGTACACCAATTCGACAAAAGTCGTCGTCAAACAATAAAAAAAAATCAAATTTTAAAATAATCAACGGGAGCGAGGAGTGCAGCACAAGGAATATGTTTGTACAACTAATTCAAGAGTGGTGCGACGCCAGGAGAATGCGTTATCGAGAAATAAATGCTGAGGTTGCTGGAAGAGCATTCCAATCTCGTATTGTCTTCGGGAAAAAAGCATTAAAAATAACATTTGTTTTAAAGGTAGGGGTGGAACTGGCGAGACCATTATCAGTCCTGCGTTGATTTGGCTTTATGAAATAACAACTCGGTAGATCAAAATTCAAGGAATGCGCTAAAATGTCCTTAAATAAACTCAATCTGTGCGATCTCCTTCTGCTTGATAGCGACTCAAGATTGAGATCACTTAATAGCCTACTTTCGTTAACATCGCGAGAAAAGCGTCCTGTTATTATGCGAGCTGCTCTCCGCCGAATCATCTGGATTTTTGAAGCGAGATCTTGACTTGTGGGATCCCACACTGCCGACGCGTATTCAATGATTGGTAAGACTAATGACATGAAGGCTTTTAGTTTAGCATGTTTGGAGGAGTAGCGCACCAATGAAGGACAGAGTGCGGTTTGCTTTAGTACAGATAATGTGAATGTGTTCTTTCCAAGTTAGGTCGTTAGAAATAAACACGCCTAAATGTTTGAATAGCTTAACTTCCTCAATTTGCTGATCCTTAATTGCAAAAGAAAATTCGATCCGAGAATTCATCGAACGGTTACAGAAAGCCATGGCTTTGGTTTCAGTCGAGTTTATATGCATTCCCCAGGCATCGCACCACGATGAAACCCGGTTGAGGTCTGATTGGAGGAGCATGCAGTCATCACGGGACTTCACTGCTGTGAAAATAACAACGTCATCGGCAAACAACCGTATGTTGGAGGACATGTTCAGGGAAATATCGTTGATATAAATCAGAAAAAGGAGAGGCCCCAGAACACTTCCCTGCGGAACCCCAGAAGTCACAAGTGATTCACCAGATGTTGAGGTTTCAACAGATACCATCTGGGTTCGATTTGATAAAAAGCTAACGGTTAGTCTCAAAACAAAGGGCGGAAAGCCCAAGGATTTCAGTTTGCTCAAAAGTTTATCATGGGGAACTAAATCAAATGCTTTTTGGAAATCGAGAAAAATGGCGTGGGTGCCCACACCGTTGTCCAAGTTTCTTGCAATTTCGTCAATTAAAAGTAAAACTTGTGTCTCGCACGACATTTTCTCTCTGATACCAAATTGATTGGGATGAAGAATTTTATTTTTATGCAGAAAATTTCGAATGAAGGTAGATAGAATCTGCTCGAAAATCTTGGAGCAAATACATGTTAATGAAATGGGGCGGTAACTCTCGGGGCGATTGGCGGGCATATTTTTCTTTCGGGTCGGAATCACAAGTGCGCTCTTCCAGTCCAGCGGAAGATCACCTTTGTGAATTATTTCCGAAAAGAAGGGGGTGAGGACCACGCTTAGTGAAAGAGCTAGTTCTTTAAGCAAGCGTCCAGGAATCCCGTCAGGACCCATAGCCTTCTTTGGATTTATTTTGTTGAGAAGCTTGTAAACACCCTGAGTTCCAAGCGTTTATCTTTTCTGCGGGCTATACACTTAGCGAGGTCAGATTTTACTATTCGAGAGTGTAAGCGACACTAAATACCACATCACTTAACTGCCAGATACAAAATGGGACCTAATGGTTTTTTTTATAGACTCTTTCATGCAAGTTTCGATGTGAGAGCAAGAAATTGATCTCACTGGCTTATTTTTCGCACAACAAGAGTTGAGCATGAATTGACAACAAAGAAGCACTTAATGACCAACAAAAATTGAAAAAGAACGCGAAAATCTAACCCAACCTATATAACCTATAAAACCTAAATCTACCCCAACAACTTATTCTGCAACATGAATTTGTGCACATCTATCCCGATTTTGCTCGTGATCAAAATTGAGAAAGAAAGCAAAGACGACCCAACCAAACCTATAACAACCATCTAATCTATACTCCAACCCATGACCTATAACCTAACTTATTTTTTGTTCCAAACGTTTCCCCTCGCGTTTTGGGAGGTCGCGACTTTTGCACGTGGTTTGATGGAAAACGGCCCAAAGCAAGAGACATTTCTTCAATGGTCGCAGCATCCGACGAGCGTGGGCTGTGTGATTGATTAGAGAAATTATAGTTTCTTTTCTCCTGAGCTCATGTTCGGCATATTTTAAGTAGCACCTCCTTAAAATATGCTAAACAGCTCTGACGGGTTGGAAACAGCTCCAATGGGTTTTCTATCCTTAAGCAAAGGCCGTGCGCCGCTCATTTTGCTCAATCCACGTCGCTCATTTTGATCACCATGTAGATATTTTCAAACCACTCTATTGCACTTCAAGAAATTGAATTTAATTTTACAGATTGGGATAAAGAGTGAAAATAGCTGTGGGAATTTGTTACGATTTGTTATGATTCGCCACGTGAGCATGTTGCTTGTGCTTCACTGCACTGCTCTTCAATAGTTTTAAGACCTCCACTACGATGGTGTCCAAGTGGGAGAACAAAATCTAAAAAAATGTGTCAAAACATAGTGCAGCCTTTGAAAACCAACAAAGAATGTTTAATCACGTTTTTGAATTAAATATTCCGTCTGGTTTGGTGTTGA
Source organism: Sinentomon sp. SZTP_YWyxl (assembly GCA_030068105.1). NCBI lineage: Eukaryota > Metazoa > Arthropoda > Protura > Sinentomata > Sinentomidae > Sinentomon > Sinentomon sp. SZTP_YWyxl. Next base: position 26,995 of record JASGXE010017594.1, read on the forward strand.
CCAAGTTAGCATCATTCAATTCAATTCATAAGTTAATTTACCCCGCATCTTTGTCGACTGGGGCGGGTGAGGGGTGAGAGGTGGAGGTGAGGTAGTCTGGATAATTCAATTTATCATCCGGGCTGCACTCTTTTTGTTCGGCTGCTTGCTGCGTTAGCACTTGCTGACAATCACTTTTCACGACAACAATTGGAACATACGCTTCGGCCTCTTGAGTTAAAGTTGTCGAGTTCGACCTCCACGCCACCGGCCCTTTTTTGCCGGCAGAACCCTAACCGGACTCATAGCTGGGCGACGAGACGCGGACGTGAAGCTAATACGCTAATTCTTTGAAGCTGTAAAAAGGCCAAAAGGGCGGGGAGAGAGATGAGGGAAAACTTGATGGAAGTGTTGTGTAGCAGAGGCAGAGGCCAACCAAATAAATAGCAGTCAGCGAAACTTTCCGCTTCGTGCGTTTAACATGGTGATCTCTTGCTTCTCCTGCCCGCTTCTTCTAGGATAGCCTAACACTATATTAATACGGACCTAGATTAGTAGTTACCTTCCTAGCTGTTAAAGAGAGGAGCGCTAAAAGTGCCCCCCAATTGAGCTTGGAAGCACACTTCATAATTTAAACCACTTGCCTCTCCGCGCACTTTTTATTTTCATCCGCTGAAAACACACTTCCTGATGGCAGTCTATATATTCCTAGTTCCGGCCCCCTCCTTCATCCTAAACTGCAGCCGCCGTTCTGCTAAGCGCTAGGCTTTTCCAGGGTCGGTCGAGAACGGGAAGGGGACGAACCGCTATCTTTGAACTTAAAAAGGATCCTCGACGACCCCATAATTGCGAATCATCTCGCATGTATCCCGTTACGATCGCTCGCTCGCCTATTGCGGACACCTGTTGAAGTTCCCATGCATTTGAACAAATAGCCGAAAACGGAAATGAGGTGGTTTTATGAGTGGTTGAGGGCTGTGAGGATGAGGGTTGCATGAGAGTGAGGTACAGGGGAGGTTCCTCCGAGATCTACCACAGCGACTGAGAGTTAAAAATTGCTTAGCTCATCAGACAGGGGATATCATCAGGCATGAGGCATCAGGCCAAGTGTGCCTCTGACGCTGCCGTCCTCGCCAATAGAAATTTTATCTGGAGCCGGTTAGCCTGGAATCTAGCTTAGAAACTTGTGCCACAAGTGCGGTGGAAAAAGTGAACTATCACGCCCACTTTTTGACACTGAGACCTCCTTCACCAGCGCCCCACTATAGGTAGCCCTTGGAAGATTATGTTGCCGCCTCCTGAGGCCACGGTTTATCACGGCTATCATTCAATTTTCGGGTTAGTTTGCTTCGGAGAGTGTTCGCTGCCGGTTCATGATGTTCCGCTTTGATAATATTTGGGACGGTTTCGCGACAACGCGTCGTGCTGGGAATTTGGCTAAGGATAAGTTCTACTGCACGTTAAATTTCGATTGAGGGAAAGATCTGAACAATTAGCACGGATACCTTATGGGATGGGGGAGCAATATCTGGAACCAATAGGTACCTATCTGCTAAGCAATGCGATTAGAGGGTGCAGGAATTTTTCAAGATCAGGCATTTATAGAACGCAGATGTGGGGTGCTCACTTTTAAAGCACACACAAATTGGATCTCTTTGCCATCTCTGCAGGGCAATTCATGTTGGCAGAAACAATCAATCTTTCAAAATAGTTGGTTGCAGAGACGTTCAGCTCATGGCCTCAAACAGGGTTTGAATCTTGCAATTTGCATTCGCAGGTAATTTCTCCACCAATGAAATCTCGGAAAACGCAATGTTCGGAAAATCTCGGGTTGTGTTTTTCGAACACTTTCAAGTTGTCAACTCCCGATGCAACGCCGGAAACTGTTTTTTTTTTTTTAATTGCTTCAAAGACTCCGAACCGATCGATTGATAGATTGAGATCTCGAACTAATCTTTCTTCTCATGGAGCTCACATGGTGCTGAACAAAAGGAAGCGATCGCTGGAGGGAACCCGAGACGAAGTCCTCCGCTCAGTTATCTGGAAATCAAGCCGGGAAACCTAGCCTGATTTCAACTTTCAAAAATTTTCAAGCTGATCTGAATTGTGCGCCAAAGCAGATTTATCAAAAAGTGTTTCCTTTTGAACGGCACCTGTGACTACAAGAAAAGGTATAGCTTGCGTTTAAAATTGACATGAGCATGTGCAATTGACATTTTTCTCCAAAACGAAAACATCGATTTTCCTGCCGAGCAGAAAAACTCACAGTGCTTTGGGCCAATGCCAATGTCTTCTTGGTCAATTTTTGCAGGCAACATTGACGTACGATATTGTGGACTAACGTCATATTCACACACAGCAGTCAAATTGCAAAACCGGGACTACACAAGGTGGCGACATGGCTAAAATAAAATATTTGCATTCAAGTCGAGGTGAAATTTGAATAGTCCATGTTTGAATGTTGGGCGCAAGTCTTATTCCTATTTGCTCCCCCATATTATTTTTAAAACTCTGAATGGTTCATCATGCGCATGAGATAAACATGTTTACTGCGACAAAAAATTCAGAACATAGTGGTTCGAAACATCATTGTTAGATTCTTGGTCAAGATTAGGATTATACACCACTTACTTCTTCAAAACACAAAATGACCCGGTCTTATATTTTGTTTTTTTTTCTGGTACGACTCCCTGCTTTTTATTTTTACCTATTACCGATTTGAGCCCTTGAGACTCATCTGCAGGTTCGGCCGAATCACAGCCCTGTATATAAAACCGTTTGGTCTTTTAAGGGAAATATCGATTCGGGAATTTGGGTTCCAACCCGTCATTTTGTTTCCTTTCATCGAATCCAAAGTGACGTTTTTGGAATCCACTCACTCGCGGATTTCTCGCTGTATCTTGGAAAGTTATCATCCGATTTGAACAAGGTTAGGGTTGTTGGAAAGAGAAGGAAACAGGCTTTATATTTTCTCTGAAGAAAATTTCAAACGGCTGGCAAACAGGCGCGCAATCGCATTGTGAAACCAAATTGAAATTTTTCCCAGTGAAAAAGTATCGGCCGTTTTTCGTGGTTTCTGGGAACCCAGACACCGAATGCCAATGTGTTTGGTATGTTCTTAAACCTCATTTTATGCTCAACAAGAAAGTCTGCGACGGCACCCACTCGGGCTGTGGGCCAAAGAGTCGTCAAACCCACGGTCAAAACTCTTCTCATTTTGCAATTTCAATCGGCTTCGTTGCACGACTGCGCAAAAATTTGCAGACGGTTTGATTTCTGCATTCCCGAAAAGAAGCCGGAATTTGTCCCTTTCTGAAAACCCCGAACATATTGAAATCGGATGAAAACTTTCAGAGATATGCCAAGAATTCTTCATGCGCGCGCGTAAAAGAATGTTGTCCGCTATCGGTGGAGAGATGTGGTCCGAGTTTCACCCGGAATTGCGGGTAAAATGCAAAATCAGATGGAGAAATACATGGCAGCGCTTTTACCCGCAACTTTACCCAGACCAGATCTCTCCGACGTATGACGCGACCAAAAGGCAACAAGATTGCTTGCTCTCTCCCGATTTTTCTCAGCACCTCATCCGTTTCAAAATTACCATCGGAAGACCAAACTGTATAGTTACATGGCGGTGGGCCAAATAACCTTCAAAATACAGTTATAAAGCTCCGATCCAGATATGCTTGTGAAGGTTTTTTCTCCGAATTTCAGCGTAATTTTGATCAGAGGGGCTGTGTCTTCCAAAGCACTCGTAAAAATTTTGTAAGCTTTTTTGTTTCCCACATCGCAAATAAACCAGTAAAAATGGTCAACATTCCAAGATAAAAAAAAATTAAAACAGCAATAAGATAAAATAAAATGAAAACAAGACTTTTCCCAATAAAAAGCGAACGAATGACCACTGTAAAATCGACGGCGTGAACATGGGATATTTATACGGAGTGTTCAGTAATTGACGGGCCATAGGAGATTTTTGTCAGAATTTGAAAATCACGGGGCAATGTAATTCTCCATCTCACATGCGCAGCAAAACGCATTTCACGAAGGGATGCATTTAACGGCGCATGCCAGATGGGGAATTACTTAGCCCCGTGCTTTAAAATTCCGACAAAAATCTCCTATGGCCCGTCAATTACTGAAGACCGTGTATACGTATAAATGCATTCCTTCGTGTAATGTGTTTTGCGGCGCATGTGAAATGGGGAATTTCATTGCCCCGTGCTTTCAAAAGTCTAAAAAACCTCTCCTATGGCCCGCCTATCCTGAATGGCTCCGTATATCAGAGGACCAAAATCTTGTCAAGAATTTTGGTCATTTTGGTCAGAAAATCGAATATTTGGAAAAATTACGAGACGTCAACCCATATTTTTATTTGGACGGATTATTTGGTCGGTGATAATAAAAAGGAAGCAAGACATGCACATGCAGACCGATGAAGGCTGTAATAGGCTTTACTGACGCTGATTTCTGAACATTCTTCCGAAATTATGGAAGAAAAAAGGCAATTTGAAAAAGATGAGAGAGTCAAAGTTTTTGCAGTGCTCCAGTCTTTAAAGGTCCGCAGGTCGATTAAAAAAAATTCGGGCAAAACACTCGGGGCCACTGCAGTGCGCACTGAATTATTTTTGCGTCAACAGTAGATTTTTCCTATTTGACACGACTCATGAGTAATCGGTCAGAAATAATTACAAAGACGATCGTTGGTGACGGCTTGGCATCCTTGAAATAGGCTGAAATCGTCATATCACCAGGCCAAAAATTCCTGAATTTTGCCAAATTCGTGAGGCGTTAATTTCCACATGAAAATTGTATCTCCGTCGAAGTGGATACCTAATGGCAACACAAAATGAATAAAGCATCGCGACCGAGGCATCAAACAGCATTTGGACATTTGGACATTTTTTCAAATTTGATGTGAAATTCCGGCAACAAGTTTCCATGCTGTTGTCCAGTTGCAATCAATTTGCCTTCATGGAGAAATTTCGGCAAAACATTTTCATTTGATTTTAAATAAAATATTTTTCGCCTATTTCTGCAACACATTTTCTTTCTGAATTCCAATTGCGATTTTTGAAATTTCTTTGTTCCTACACTCCTACATATGCTGATTATAACGATTGCAATTTTCAAGTTTGTTTTATGAAATTTCTGCGCAACACATTTTCGCACTGATTTCCGTAATTCCGATTGTTTGCGTCTTTTTTATGAAATTTCCTTGATGCATTTTCATGCTGATTTCCAAGTGCGATTTTCGGTGAAATTTCTGCAAGACATTTTCATGCCAAAATGGGTTTATGCAACACATTTTCATGCTGCTGGTTTCCAGTAGTGGCTGCATTCTCCATTTCGAAATACCACAAAACGTCCATGTTCAGTTCCAATCAGCATTCGCCTTTTTGACGAAATTCCACTAAATTTTCATGTTACATTCGAATCACCTTTTTAATTAAATTTATCCAACACATTTTCGTGCTGATATCAAAATGCGGTCATCTGCGCCCATTTGATGAAATTTTTCAACACATTTTCATGCTGATTCCAATTACGCATTTTTGCTTTTTTGATAAAATTTCTTCAACAAATTTTTATGCTGATTTCCAATTACCATTTTTCTTCTTTCATGAAATTGCTGCAACACATTTTCATGCTGGTTGCCAGTTGCGATCTATTTCCGGTTTGTTTTTCAGTGAATTTTCATGCACACTTTCAAATTTATATATCGTTGCGGTTGCACTCGTTTTTAGATGAAAGTTTTGCAATACATTTTCATGCTGATTTCCACAATTTTTGGCATAATTCTGGCCGTATTGACATTTTTGATGCGGTCACATTTTGTGCTTTTGTTTCAAGTGAGACATGTTTCGTCATCGAATTAAAGAATCACTTTATCTCGTTTTTCAATCATCAATGATGTTTTAGACTTTTGCTAAAAGACGAAAAAATCTTTTTTGATAACCGAAAAGCGAGAAAAGTGATGCAGGTTGCTCTGAAGAATCAACAGATGCCGGATTACTCAATGGACACTGGGAGCACTACCCAGGGGGCGCTTCGAGCTTTGGGGGCGCAAAATTTCCATCTTACGTACACGTGCAGATAAAATTGGACAATCGTTGATAATCGGCTCGTGCCGACCCATGCAAAGCCTTGCATAAAAACTATAACGAAACAACTGAAGTTGCTTTCCAGTCGATCAGCAATGACCCAGCTCAAGATCAAAGCCAAAACTACACGCCTTGAGCAGATGGACTGGTCGCGAAATTCGACTCTTAGGAAATGTCCTCTTGACGACTGTCATTTGGCACTCAATTTTAGAACGTTTTGATGAAACGCTCTGAAAAAATGTTTGTTGATTTTGATTCTTATGCTTCGAACTGTCAAATTGCAAAGAATACCATACTGCGAAGACACGAATCAAAAGAATGGTTTAGCAGTTTGCGATGAATTTCATGAGCCCAGCATCGCGGAGCAGCCGTCCTAACACTTCCACATCACTGTAAGAATTATTGCTGTCATTTCTGCAACTTTCAAAACGATGCGCCGCCTACTCGGAATTTGAAAAGAAATTTGGTTTCCTCACGAAATTAAAACTTCTCGCAACAGATGAAATTCGAGAAAGTGCTGAAATAATGCTCGTTGAATTTTATTCCCATGATTTTCCAATTCCTCAAGTAAGACTCAGACCGGCTCAGTCATGCTCTCCATCCGAAAGTGATGTTTTAAACGACGTGAGCTTTGAAAAACCTGCTCGAGACTTCAGCAGATCCAAGCAAGGAAAGTGCCACCGTCTTTCATTTGGGCTATTGGTGATACGATGCGATGTAATTTCTATGCTGTTTCCTCTTTTTGCCATGCCCTTCCTGTTTTGAATGCACTGCTATTTTTTAATTTTATGATGATTAATCAGAGAGATGATGAAATAATTATAACATTTCTGTGATTTTTTCGAATCTTGGATGAGTGCCTGCAGGCTGCGCAAGTGGCACAAGTGCTCCTGGGCGCCCATGACCTTAATCCAGCACTGAGATCGACAACACGAGCTCATTTTGCATGCTGTCTCT